>JASDQU010193421.1:1097-19917 GCA_032191745.1 Picea mariana | reverse complement strand
CGTCTAGAATATTCTTACCTGCAAATATATCAAAACTCATACCATTATCCATCAAACAAACTTGGGTCCATTACCCAAACCTTTCTCCAACTTCACATGGCCATCACTCTCTAACCGTGAGGATTTATGTGACGTTCCACATACCACCAAAAATGGGATGACATATACTATCTATATCAAATAATATTACCTACAAATATATCAAAACTCATACCATTATCCATCAAACAAACTTGGTTGCATTACCCAAACCTTTGTGCTACCAAAATTTGCTACCAGACTTTCTTCAAGGGCTGACATCGATGACAACCAACCCAAATAATCAACAATCTCCCCCTTTGGAATTGATGGCAACACTCTGTTGCTATACTAAATTCATATCACTCATGCTC
The DNA here is from genome assembly GCA_032191745.1 of Picea mariana. NCBI lineage: Eukaryota > Viridiplantae > Streptophyta > Pinopsida > Pinales > Pinaceae > Picea > Picea mariana. The sequence continues at coordinate 19,525 of JASDQU010193421.1, read as the reverse complement.
CTCCTGTGACCATCACTCCCCCTGGAACCATGCCTATGTTCTCTTTCTATAAGCATGCATCTGATAAATCTCTCCCCATTTGTTATCAATGGCAAAGGTATCTTTCCATCTGGGGATTCTCCCCCTAACTAAACTTTCCATGGGGATACTCCCCCTGACTAAACTCTTCCTAAAACTGATCTCCCAACCTGAACTGTCATCTTTATGGTGCTTCCTCGTGTAGATCTAAGACATATAAGATAAGCATTCAAAAGCATTCATTTTGGAGTAGAAATTACTCGGAGTCTATGGAAAAGATACTCAAAGGCTTCTCTTAGAAGAGGTTTTGTTAAGATGTCTGCCACTTGTTCTTTTGTGCCCACATATTCAACTCTGATGTTCTTCTCTGCAACCAGTTCCCATAGAAAGTGATATTTTATTGGAATGTGCTTCATCTTGGAGTGCATCACCGGGTTCTTTGAGATACTGATGGCACTTGTATTATCACAATATATTGGAATGGGATCATCATACTCAACCTTTATATCCTCCAGAGTTTGTTTCATCCATATAACCTGTGTACAACATGTTGCTGCTGCAATATACTCTACCTCGACTATAGATAAGGATATTGGTGATTGTTTCTTGCTTAACCATGATACTAAACACTCACCCAAGTAGAACGCTGCTCCACTGGTGCTTCATCGGTAATCAATGCAATCTGCCCAATCTGCATCTATGTAGGCAATAAGTGATAGATCCTTTCCTTTTGGATACCATAATCCAAACTCTTATGTTCCTTTGAGATATCTGAAAATCCTCTTCACTACTAATACATGCGATTCCTTTGGTGTTGCTTGAAATCGTGCCACCTGTCCAATTGCATGCATTACATATGGTCTGGATGCTATCACATATAGTAAGCTACCAATCATTGACATGTATTGCCTCGGGTATGTAGACTTTGAATCATCATCTTTTCTCAACATGCAGCTGGTTTGCATATGAGTGGTAATTGGTTTGCAATCTTCCATTCAAAACTTATTTACCATTTCTCTGATATACTTAGTTTGAGAAATAAATATTCCTTGGTTGCTTTGACGTATCTGAAGACCTAGAAAGAAGGATAGTTCTCCAAGTAATAAAATTTCAAATTCATTCTGCATACCCTTTACAAATTTATGGCTAAACATGTCATTAGTACTTCCAAAACAATATCATCAACATAAATTTCAATTAATAAAATACTACCTCGAGTTACCTTAATGTAGAGGTTGTTGTCTACGGTTCCTTTCCATAGTTCATAGTGAGTTTTGTTATTGTTGTTTCTGAGCATTACTCTGTTTTGAATGTGAATTGTTGTATGCACTACATGTATCCAAAAAGTATCTGTCAATTGGAATCCATTAGCATTGTTCGAGCCATTTCCTGTGTAATTATCATTCATTATGATAATGTTCCTTTGTCTCTAAGCCAATCTCTGAACCAATCTATGAATCCATGCTCTCGTCCACTGTCATATATCTATCCAAAGCTACTAAGTGTTCTTACGAATCCATCTCTATCCATATTGTCCAAGACTCTACTTGCACAACTGTCTATAATGATGACCCATTTATCACTATACTATCATGAAGTCCTAATTAATCTATCAAATTGTACTTCTGTTAATTGACTGCTCTGAATTTGTCTTCTCAAACTTTGCAAGTTTCTTGAAGGATGGTTCTTTGGTCTATCACAACGATCACATAGACTCCCCCTGTCTAATACTCATATTACCTGGGAGTCTCTAAGCCAGCTGGCTCATAACAATTCCTGCTCTGATGTGTATTCATCATCATCTTCATTGGTAGATTCATCATCATCTTCATTGGTAGATTGATTATCTCTCTGAGCTCTGACTTCTTTCTTTCTGTCTGTGGATTCATCTTTCACTACAATGCCTGAAAATACAATCTCTTGAACTTGTTCCTTATTTACTCGTCCTTCCTTTCTTTAAGTTATTTTCCAAACTTTTCTGTATCTGACATCTTTCTTTTTCTCTGTAGAATTTTTTTCATCTCGTTTTATTGCCAATCTTGTGATCTCTAGTACTTGGTCTTTGTTCACATGTTCTTCATATTTTCTTATCCATACTTTCTTATATATGATATCAATGTTCTCTTTCATGGAAGTATCAATCATTCTTCTACAATCAATGACTATGTGTCCATAGTTATGACATTTATAACACTCAATGTTACATGTGCCACATAGGCACTTCTTTCTTGAACATTTCTTTTAGAATCCTTGTAATCTGCAACCTTATGTCCAAAATTAGTACAAGAAAAACAATGACCATAAAATAAATTTGCATACCTGGGAGTGAATGATCTTCATTATGGTGTATTCCTTATGAATTTCGTCCTTGATTGATCATGATCATGATTGAATGTTCTTTGTGGCTTGAAAAAAAATGGTCTTCTTGAAGATGTATCTTCAATAGTTTTCTTAGATTCTGGTTGAACATGATTCCTTCCTTTGAGTACTTCTGCATAACTCTTTCTATTTTCTTCATTCTTCTTTTCTAGCAACCTAGAGTTCTTCTCTTCATTCTCTGTAACTGATGTGGATGTTTTTGTCTCTTCAACATTCTTTTTAAGCTTGAGGATTTTACTTCTCAATGTCACAACTTCTTCTTCAAGCTTCTCAACCTCTTCTTCTTTCTTTAATATCTGAGACTTCATGACTTATTCTATTCTCTTCGCTTCTTCAAGCTAAGTTTTAATGTGATTATTTCTTCTTCAAGTACTTTTTCTTCTTGAACAAACTTTGACTGAAGCTGGTTTAGATCGTTAGTTCTTTCCTTAAGATGATTTGTCAATATCTTCTCTCTCATTTCTACTTCTTCCTTTTGTACTACTATGTTGGCTTCCAAACACTGCTTTTGATATTCAAGATTTTCTTCGCTCTTTTTGGCTTCTTCTAGCTGAGTGCTTAAGTTATCGATGACCTATTGGTCTTCTTAAAAAATGTAAAGACTTTCCTTTTGTTTCATCAATTCTTTCTTGAGTGACTTGTTTTCTTCTCTTAGTTGATCTAAAACACTAATCAATTATGCGTCATAATTGTCTTCTTTTTCAATTTGTTTTTGTGTCTCATTAACTTCATGGCATTCTATTTCAAGATGTCCATGTTTTTCACAATTAAAGAAAAACAACATACCTCTGTTGATTATGTACTCTTCACTTCTGATTCTATTTGACATGGTGAACATATTTCTTCTTGATATGTACCTGCATCTTCTTTGGCATTTTTTGAATTTGTGATGGGTGAAGAATATATGTCATGTAACTTATCCCAAAGTTATTTGGATGATGAACATTTACCAACCTTTTCTCTTATTGGATTAGGTAATCCTTCCCATATGAAATCCATTGCTATTTTCTTATTCTTCTTCAATTCCTTCTTACTTGTAGTCTTTTCCCTTTTTAAACTATCATATCCTATAACGACTGATAGCCAAATATAATTCCCCTGTGCCTGTAAAAATAATTTCGTCCTTATGCTCCACATCTCATACTTTAAACCATTATGACCATTAAACAATAGTACTCCATTCTCAGAATAATCCATGATCTCCTTCCAGTGGTTAAATTTTTTCCTAAAGGAACCTGCTCTGATTCCAAATGTTGTATTACTGAGAGGAGGGGTGAATCAATAATAGAGAAATTCAATACTTTTTAACCAAAATATGCAAGTGTTATATCTAGAATTATCATCCAATAGTTGCAGAGTAAATAAACAATGAAAAAATGAGTAATCATACACATACATAGTACACCAGTGTTTTTATGTGGAAACCCAAAGCGGGAGAAAACCATGGAATGCTTTTTCTTATGTGTCTTTAAGAATTACAATCATTGGAAGCACCAAATTCGTTTGTTTTCCAGCTGCAACTGGAAGGAGGCTCCAACCCCCTAATTTCTTAGGGTACAACCTCAGGGAAGCTCCAACTCCCCAATACTCTGGATACAACCAAAAGGAGGTTACGACCCCCTATGTTCTCCGGCTACAACCAGAAGGTGGCTACAACCATCTTTCCTTACCTCACCCAACTGCCCTGACATAGAAGTAGAATGATGGAACCACTGTCACACTATCATTGTGAGATATACTATTGTAAAACTGTACCAATCAACCTACACCAAACAACCTGTACCAATAACCTGAACCATGCATCAACCATGCATCAACCTATACCTCAACTTGTAATCAACATGTACCATAAACACGTGCATCAACTATGCATCAACCATGAATCAACCTGTACCAAACAACCTGTAATCAACTTGTACCATAAACAAGTGCATAAACCATGCACCAACCTGTATCTCAACCTGTACCATGAATAAGTGCATCAACCATGCACCAAACTTGTACAAATAACATGTCACAACAACTTGTCCAAACAACCTATCACAACAACCCGTCTCATCAATATTATCAACCAAATCAGATCTACTCACCAAGATCAATCACCAAGACAACTCTCAAAGATGTGCATCTACCAAGCATAACACAACAACTCATAATCATCACCAAAATCAATATGTGCTTCTAATAATACACCAATACAAGTATGCTACATCATCCATAAACCACGTGTCAACAATACTACTAACAAGTGCCTCCAACAATGAACCAAGTACATACCAATCATGTATCAACTACTCATCAACTATGACTCATCAAGATGTACCAACATCATCAACTATACACCTCATGTATGTGCCAACTCATCAACTACTTGTCTCAACCATGTACCCAACATGTACTTCAACCAAAATCCCTCGTCAATTTCATCATCCAAATCTGATTTGTAACTATGTAATAGACCTGGTTTATAAGATCACATACCTGCAAACCTTCCTTAACTTTAACAATAAGAGACTGGCATTTTCATCAAACTTTACTTTAGTCTCACATGACTAATTTTGGATTAGTCAACAACCCTAACTTGAAATAATAATAACTATATACATGTAATGAATAAATATCTAAAAATGATATACACTACTCTTCAGTGTTTTTTATGCAATTCCTCCAGACTTCACTACTTGTAACCTCTCATAAAAGGAGATATAGAAAAAATGGCATACTTTGTTGAATTCTGGATTATTCTATAGAGAGAACCTGTAGAGAGTGCCCCGCAAGGAATATTTGTTGTATGGATCTGAACATGGTACAAATAATACTACATATTGTACTCTAACCAATACATTTGGTCTTACTAAATTTGGATGTATTATGAAGAAGTTATGACATTTTTACCCGAAACACCTGTTTTAGACTAGTTTCAGGACTAGCCACAAACCCTATTTTCCACGCCGTGTAACTACAAAAATATAGTGAACCAAAAGATGAAATTTGTATCACAGCTACTTGGATATGTTTCCTCAATGGCCTCCCAATTTCATGCTCTGAATCATTCTATAAAAAATGTTATTGTGAAAATGGTGAGATGACCTGTAAATAACATACCTTAGAAAGCATCATCAAAAGAATTTATCCTCCCTTGAATTTCAGACTTCTTTACTTCACCTTTCCTCTGATAATCGGATTAGATATCCTTTGGTTACCTCATTCACTTGTAGATATTCAATATGCTCAAGTGTGATTAAAATTAGAGAGCCTTGCCTCTTATTTATACTTTCATGTAGCTTCCTCAAGGGGTTACCTTTTAACCATCTTAACCCACTTTCCTTATTTTAGGGTTAACCCACTTCTAACCACTTGTCCACTTAGTAATTTATCTATTAACTTTATTATTTAAATAATTTTTTTTTTTAATTTAATTTGACTTATAGTACACTCATCACTACTATCCATCTAGATTATTCTTACATGCAAATATATCAAAACTAATACCATTATCCATCAAACAAACTTGGGTCCATTACCCAAACCTTTCTCCAACTTCACATGTCCATAACTCTCTAACCGTGAGGAGTCATGTGACATTCCACATACCACCGGAAATGGCATGAAATGTACTATCCATCTGGAATAATATTACCTGCAAATATATCAAAACTCATACCATTATCCATCAAACAAACTTGGGTCCATTAACCAAACCTTTGTGCTACCGAAATTTTCTACCGAACTTTCTTCAAGGGTTGGCATCAATGAAAACAAACCTAAATAATCAACACAAACATTCTAAAAAAACTATGAGTCATCGTTCCTCCCCAACCTACTTCTATTTTTCACATCTTATTATTTCCTTTGCTGGACTATGATGGAGTGTCAACTAAATTGACCTAAATCCATATAGAACCCAAAAGTGGAAGTGTCGACCAAGATTCCCTAGCAGAAAAATGGTAGTTTCCATCACACGTCGAAGGGGGTGTGGCTTCATAAATCCCTCCCATGGCTCCAGGTTTTAGAGGATAAATGGTGGGCAACACCTCCACCCCTCCTGATACAAATAGGGTCAATAGGATACTCATTAGGAAATACTTCCACCTTTCTTGATAGAACTAGGGTCAACACCCTATATCGACTATATTGTGCAATTATTGTTCTTAGAATCACACAATCAAACAACCACTCTATCCAAGTTGTGTGTCTTGTCAAAACCACACTTACCATAAATCATAGCAATATTTGAAATCATAAATTAGATAGTAAGTAAAACTTATAGCATATTCTATCTTTCAGATGTCTATGACATCTAGGTTATCTCAACACTATAGTCATTTGGTTATTACATAGCTCAATGGACTGTAGGTTAGCTCAGGGACACTCATATCCTTGTAGATACATCAAAATTTTATATGAGAATATATATTTGTATTGACATTTAATTAAGAAATGTATGCTTATTTACACCATGTCTCACATCTTTTCTACATTAACAACAAAATTTGGAACTGTTATCCATGTATTGAAATTCCACATTTAGATTTTCATGTTTAAACATATCACATAACTATCATCATCATGAACATATAAAATTAAAAATAATATTATGCAACACATAAATATATCCAGATATAGATATCTCAAATGCCTATATTAGTCTAACTAAGCCCAAATTACTAAGCAAAGAAATACTAAGATGATTAAAATAGAATTTCTAACTACCTAAGGTCAAAATATGGGGCATTACATACACCCACCCTTCAATAAAATTTGTCTCAAAGTTACGGTCACTCACAATATAAGGAAAAATCATGACACAACTTCTATGTGTCTTCCCTGAAAACAAACCCTGTGCTATATTGGTTTGAGTGGGCCTTCACTTGATTATAAACATGTTGAGGCTATTAATATATTGATTGCGACTATGCCTATTTAGCAGGAACCTTACTATGTCCCTACTCTATTTTATAACTACCTATACTTTAATTAATGAAAATACACACTTCTCTTATATATTTATTCTTCCTAAGTTCCATATAGGACCCCCGTATTTAAAGTGTAATCTACTATTTTGACCACCAATTAGAACCTTATCTCATCATCAGTTCTCTCGTTAAGTGAATCTTATATTGAGTTTGATATAAATTTCATTAAGTCATAAATACAATCCTGCTTGAGATATTTTGATAATTATAAACAATTATTATTGACTTTGATTATCACTCTAGCTTAACAAAACATATGTCATCACTCATGAGATTGCCACACAAAAATTTTCCATGCTTAGGAACATTGACTAAGATACTATTAACTTATTGTCATGCGGTGTCATCACTTCATGGTTTGTTTGGTCATTGTCCTTAATCTCACTCTTTTCTTAAGTCATATAAATTATATCTTAGCCAAGTTCATTGTTGAGTATAATATTATCTTCATCATAGTCGATGCAAATCATGCTTTCTATCAACAATTCAATATTACAAATGTGCCTAACATAAAGAGCACCATGTTGACACATGGGTTAGTGAACATCTTATATCAAGAAAAAAATTACTATAAGGGTTCATTCCAAAATCTTTAGTCACTTGTCCTTAAGGTATTCTCTTCTCACCAACTTCATATGTCTCAAAATTATATCCTTTATACCTACATAATACTTACCAACCAACCTCTATCTCTTTTCTTATCCATCTTTAGCACTTTAATATTATTCCCCCTCACTATGAAAGAAGTTTAACAATGGGAAGCATGTTTTTATCATTCCTCATCTAGATTTTATTTTATTTTAAACATAGCTTCTTCATAGGGAAAAATTCTTCTTAGAGAACAAGTAGTTGTTAGACTGGTTAATGCATCTCAAGATGTGTGCTCCCATTTAATTCACCATTCTCACAAGGACTCATGAATAATAATCCTAGATACTCTATTAGAATATATGATACCAATAAATTTATTGGTGAAAGAATTACCCTTCCCCAGAGGGATACCCTCTCTTCACATAGTGTTATATCTGAAGCACATCAATCCCTTTTATGGTGCTCTCTTCATTCTTTGTTCTTAATCAACTAGAATCAGTTAAGGTACTTATCACTCATTTTACTAAAGTTACATAACCTTAACAAGATATACTTGAACTCCACTCCTCTAGTTTATAAGCAATTGTCGAGTGAAATATATGCTATCTATTTCGACATTAAATTGTCAACCTGGGGCTCGTAAGCTTCGAGGTGCCAGCAATGTATATGCAGGTCTAGAGTTCTAATCTAGCCTAGCCTAGCCTTGCCTAATCTAATCTAATGCCAATAAACTCAAAGAATGAAGACCTTTACTTTAAATTTACAAAGTAATCTACAAAGTTAGGAATGATAAATTCATTATTTTAAGTTAATAAATAAAAACAACCTATGTTCATTGGCAGTGAACTCATAAAGCAAATTGTCGTTAAAAATAAATTCTTTATAGTGAACTCTATTCTTAAAGCAAAAATCACTATGAAAATATTCAACATCAATCATTCACTCTATCACATAACTGTTGGAAAGTACTCTATTAAATCACTAACTCAAGCAAAACCATAAACTCATAATTTAACACTTAATTAAAAATTTTAATTCAAATTCATACTTAAAATGACAATAAAAACACTCTGTGCAGACCTACAACTCAAATTTATAACTGAGACTTCATTAAAATTCATAATCTAAAATGAACTAAACTATCATTAAGAATAATATCCAAAATCAACTAAAATGATTTTAGAGATCATAATCCAAAATCTATTTCTATCCTATCATACTAACTAGGCAAAATCAATAAACAAAATAGATCTACAAAGAATATTTGAAATGGCAATTAAATCTATCTCAATTAAAGCTATCAAAACTTGAAACAACTAATCTATCAAAGGTTGCAAAAATCTTAAACTAATACTTTGTTTACACTAATGCTCTGTCTAAGTTAATGCTCTGTTTCAGTTACCAAAACCAAAATAACTGATTAAGACTTCAATACGAGTATCTAAATTAGTATCCTTCAGGATGATTCATAGGTAAGAAGGAAAAGACACAATATGATAATTAACCAGTTCCTACAAGCAATCTGCAATTAAGGAAAAACAAATTAGATAATCAATTTATAATTAACATGTACAGTAACTGAAACTGAAAAACCCATACAACAAGGAAACAAATAGGAATTCTAACTAAGCAAATAAAACACATGATATATCTATCTATACAGTCACCCAGACCACTGGTGGGCCCCCCAGCAGGTCATGGATACTCTCCAACAACAAAACACAGGCTAAATTGAACGCAATTCTATCATTAATTAAAAACGAAGTCTGGAACACAAGTTTGCAGAGAAATGTATGAAATACACAATGAAATTCTTCTTAAAAAAATTTTCTGGTGTCTTACTACTGCTAGTGGTATTTATAGGTAAATTATAGCTCGAGAGGTCAACCACTGGAAGGGTCGACCTGCTCTAAAAATGGAAAATTCATTAAATGAGTTGCTAACAACTTTAGCTTCTAGAAAATCCATGAGCCATTCAGCGATCAACATAACTGCCCAATCTGAGGTGTAATAAGCTTTGTAGTTGGAGACCACGATGGGGCACAAAACCCAGATCATCGATTCGTCCACCACAGGCCGCCAATGTACCAACTGTCAACTCCTCTGCGCTCAAGGTGCTGGATCACGTGCCGGATGGAGTGTCGGATCGTGTATCGGATGGGGTGTTGGATGAAATGTTGGATGAGGTACCGGATGGAGGATCGGACCACGATTTTTCCCTATTACACATAGATCATGCATTAAATCCTTGTAAAAATTAAACTGAATTGAATTGAGCTCAAAATCATTGTAAAAACATCAATTACACATACCTGATGCGAATCCATGATAAATCAATATAAAAACATTTGAAACTCCTTCAAAATGGCCAATAACATATATATTATTGGTGCAAAAATGATTCAATCGTCACAATAAAATAGTCAAAATATTAACCCAACATTACCCCCACACATAAGGATTTGCAGGTCCCACTGCAAACAAAAATGAATCCCCCAACATGACTAGACTTGCGAAGGAGGGGGTGGATTAGATTTAGAAGTTTCTCCCTCTTTTCCTGAATACTTTGTCTTGGGCCTCTTACGATGTTTAAATTGTGCCTGGAGGCTACCATTTTCATTGGTCATTTGATCAACCAATCGTTGGAGAGAATTCACTTTTGCTTGCAATACCGCATTGTCATGATGGAGATGCCTATCCATAGTCTTTCACTCTTCCAACTGTTGAAGCAACTGAGCATTTTCTTGTTGTAATTTTTCAATAATTTGGGTATGATCAGATGTTTCAGAAGAGGGCTTGGATCCCTTGATGGATGTAGAGGGTCTACCAGCTTTGGAAGCGGATGTAGGCATCTGTGAGGTAGGAGTAACATAATGCTTGTGAGAGGAAATAGGTGCAGATTTTACTTCTCTATCAGGATAAAACTCTTCTACAAAAACCCCCCTGAGTATTTTATGGGGTCTTTCAATATCATAAGACAATTGGATAAGATTCAAAGTGTTTGGAGGTTTTACATTAGGTTTTCCACTTGCACTTCGGGTACTTCTTCGAAAAGATTCCCCTTTGAACCGATTGGATCCTCTCCTATTTGTAGGGAATAAAGGGAAATCTTGTTGGAATGCATCTTGTAAATTCTTAGTTTGAGGATAAACAAGTGTTGAGGGAAATGGAGAATTATCAGCAGGTTTTTTGGTTTTCTTGCCTGATGAGGCTGCAGCGGAATCAACAATTTTATTGGCCTTTTGATCAGACAGAGAGATAGTTTGAGTTGGAGGGTTTGGAGTCTGTTAGAGTCCAATAGTCGTCAGTGATCAAATGTAATATTTCAAGATTATTGTTGGGGTCCTAGGTCACATGTTTATATTTTCAAATAAAATTTGACATGCCTTTCTATTGTCAAATGAGTCTTGAGCCATCTCCTCCACTATGTTAACAAGAAATTGAAGGCACCATTGCAACATAATTTGAAAAGGACAGAGAGTATTGTCTCGGAAGAGTCAATGAACACTAGGTGATGCTCTTAAAAAAGGCCAACATGGACATCAATATTTAGAGACACATGGCTAGGAACTACTACATTAGAAAATGGATTAGGAAAAGTCACTCAAAAGCGTTCTACAAGACCAATCTGCGCTTTTGACTATGTTTTTGGTCATCATTTTCAAAAGAGTTTTTGGACCAAATAAAGATGCATTTTGGAAAAACAAAGGAGGTTTTTTCTAATGACATACCAAATAACAATAACCTCCTTAAATGTTTACATAGGTATCATATATTGGGAGATATTCAACTTTCTTGGAGGCCTATTTCAAAAAATCAAATTCTCCAATTTAATTGCCTGTTTTACTCATTCTTTTGTGGCACATATTAAAAGAACATGGGAATTCATTTCACAAAAATGAGATAGGTTTGTATTCACAACAAACGTATCTACAAAAACCTCTACCTGTTTTGTAAAATGTGTTATGGTTAAATATTTATCGCTCCATCTTTGACCCGTATTTTTTCGCTGCGCTTCTGTCATAGTCATTGCGCTTTTGGACAATTTGTTTTAGAATCAATTTTGAAGGGTTTATATGTAGGTTTTTGCTTGGATTAGTGACTCCAATGTGTATAGGACATCTTCAGATTTCCATTCATAAATTTTTCATTAAAAAACTCATCGAGGAAGGTCTCCAAATCATCCTCCAAAGTTGTTTCTCTTCTGCTACAATTTGTTGCCATTTCCATGCTTTCCTATGATTGTTTCATAAGATTATAAGAAGAATTCAAATTTATTTGATTTGTTATGGATGAAACTATCATGTTATGTTACACCTTCTTCTGATGAATGGATTCATGATCTCATGCCCATTTTGAAACTCACATCATCTACCCTATACACAATGACAAATCCTAAATGCTACTGAGTATACCTACCTTGCCGCATTCTATATTTGCAACTCATCTTTTGGAAACCTTGGCCTATATCCCTAGACCTAGACTCTCATCCAAAAAACTCCAAATCAAAACCACACTAATATAAATACCTAGACTAATATCTTTTTCCTTCTCTAGTCACCTTATTGACTGTGATCATAGAGAGATCCCTCTCTGATTTGGTAGGGATAGCTACCATATCAAAAGATTGGTTTGTGGTTACCTCTGTTGGTCTCCTTCTCAGCCTTGGGAGAACTGGTGGAGTGATAACAAAGTCTTTGGAGAATGAGGATTAGGTGGAGTAACGATCCCTAAATCAATTGATCTCTTGGTGGTCTTGACTGTGAGATGGGGGTTTGAGAATTGATAGAGGAATTCATCCCATGTCTTGCCCTGTTTTTTCAACTCAGTTATGAAAAGAAATTTGATGAGGCTGTGGTGGAATAGAATGTTGTGAGGGTTGGACATGTTTTTACGCACTTGGGAAGACATTTTCTCAAGACTTTTCAAGAAGTAGAAGGGAAAATTCAAGGGTTTATTGAATTTAATATGATTGCACAACATTTGAATTTCAAATGGTGGTGTACTTTGGAGGAAAATGCAATTATGTGAGAATTAGATCAATGTCCAAGTCTTAGACTTGGACATTTGATCATAAAAATGCATTAAAAAGTTTGAATTTAATTATCAACATGAATTTTAACAACATACCATTCAATTCATCTTAACTTACCAGTGAAACATGTGTATCAATTTGAACGATCCTTTTTGCATGCAATCACAGTATATGCATACCTCATCTAATCCTCTATAGCGCTTCATCCGGTCATCTAGATGGCACTCCATCCGGTCTTCCAAATGAAACTCCATATGGCACTTCATATGGTACTCCTGTGTAAGTGGAAATTATCCCCATTATAATGTATGTTCACCCATAACACTCATCTTGGGCAATTTATGATAGTCATGGTGAACATGGGCATGAACATGATAAGTGTGAATAGGATGATCCACTGTTAATTGCCTTGTCATCATTCTTGTAACACTATAAAACAACTTGTTTCTCTATTCATAGGTGTGTAACACAGATCTGTAGTGAGTTTAACAATGTGTTATTGATCCGTAATTGTCACAAAGAACTGGTTAGCAAGTCTTCCATTATATAAAGATAAAAATAAATAAATAAAATGCACAACATGCTTATAACACACAGTGATCTCAGTGGCATCTAATTTAACATTTCAATAAAAAATAATTGCTGATATAATAGCCCATATCATGAAAGCAATACACATAAATTTTACAAAGATTCTACTTCTTCTTCTCATGGATTATAGATAGGCAGTATTTATCATTTTTCATCTCATGAAACCCCTCCCCCACTACTAAGTATTGTGACAACTCACAATAAAAAATATAGGGAACTAGTCAATTCTCCCAATAGCCTAAGATTTACGGCTTGTTAAGTGTAGAGATAAATTTCACATATCAGTATGACAAGACGGTTAGAATATGGCCCCACCTATAGGATAGAATATCCTACATATAGTTAAGAAGAGTTAGGCAAGAGAGTCTTAAGATAGTCTTAAAGTTAGTTCCTAGTGGCAGATTTATGGAGTTCATTGACCTTAGCTTAACCATACATACTTCTTGTCAGCTTTGTAATGTCGTACAATAGGAAAAGTTTAAGATTTAGGAATTTTTATTGATTATTTTTTTGTCAGATTATCATCCTCACTAGGTAGAATGCCCCGCTGCCAGCAAGCCTGTCCAGTACTCCGACAGGTTTACATGGTCATACCACAGGCCGGTACCCGTTGCCAGCAGCCATTTTCAGTATCCCAGCAGGTTATCCTCTTACACCCTCAAAGACCGGTCCACCATCTTTTAAGATTTTAATATAAATATTGCTTTTTGCAAGAAGATGGGGAGACAACTCTAAAAAACTTTTCTCTTTTTTTTAGATTGGAATGGTATTTATGTTAGAGGATGACTCTCCTTTATGTATTCCTTAGAGATTGTCCTGATGTAAGGGGTACTTAAGAGGACGTATCCTATCTAAATATATGGTATAATCAAGAATTTGTAATGTGTAGTGGATGGTACCATTGGGAAAGAATAGAAAGGTATATTTAGGTGCAACTCACTTTTTTTTTTTTAAGTTATTGTGATGTTTCCATGGCTAACCACTAATCAAACCTCCTTGTTACTTTTTAATAAAGATACTTACCTACTCAAGGTTCTTATGAAAATTGTATGAGTAACCTCTAAGTTTGATAGTCAAGGTGTTACTTCCTTATATCCTCTAGTGGTGGAGGTTAAGAGAAACTGCCATTAAATATGCCTTGAGAAAAATAAGATAGAAATCTTTGCAAAAATATGGCTAATTACATCAAGTCATTATTCAATTGATGCTTAGCAAACAAAAAGGTTCAAATATAAGAATATTTTTGAAGGAAAATACTTCCCTTTTTGTCTCCTTGAAATTGTCTACTCGTGGTGAAATAAATACCTACAGAAATATCTAAAATTGTTTGTCAAAAACCACACCCTAAAATATCAAAAAATGATGAGATCAAGTCACAGGAACATGTATCTCATAGTTCTTTTATTAAAAAGAAAATGTAAAATGAGGTTGCATTAGAGTTTAATCTAAATTAATGACATGCAGTTTTTATTTATTATCCTACTCTACTTAAAAAGAAAGAAAAATTGGTATTGAAGTGTAAGAACTTTTCTAATGTAACCATGTGTGAAGCAAGATAAGAAACATACCCATATCCACATATGAAAAATTTACCGCAGTGATTATCTGGATATGAAGAACCAACCAACCTACTTGTTTTGGCATCAGAAGGTTTTGAAGAAGAGAATAGTATTGTGGTCCGATGACCTCTTGAAACCGAATTTCAATGTAATCTTGATGTTCATCAACAATAATGTTTGTGCTCTCCTTCATGATGCTATGCAGATCCTCTTCTTCTCGATGATTGATTTTTGAAGTACATAAAGGATCTGCTGAGATGGATGTTGAGAACTCCTCAATCTTAGGTCTTAGTGATTTCTCTCCACCGAATGTAGTCCATAATTTTTTAGCTTCCTTTGCAGTTTGGAAAGGAAAATCATTTTGTAGCTCATGGGACCTTGATTCTTCTAATATTTTCGGAGAGGTGGACAAGTTCTTGACTATTGTCAAGATGTGTTCTTCTTGAAAAGAAGAGATCCCAACTGCTGCTAGGATTTGAGAGAGTTCTCCCAAACTAATGGTCACCTTCGAATTCATTTTGTTGGTTGATGGGTCCTACCTCACACAGGGATTAGTGTCTAGGGTTTAAAACATCCAAAAGTTTGTTATTATTATAATTTTTTTAAGTTTTTAATCACAACTATATAAAAGATGAAAGACATAGTTAAAGCAGATTTGCGCAAACCAAACACACCACACGTGCATAAAATAGATCACACTTATAGGAAAGAAATGAAAGCATAAAATAAAATACAATTGCAGGAATTAAATCAAACTCACACATGTATGAAATTAAACACGCTGGAAGGAAAAATAAACACACTTTGCGAAATAGAAGTACACTTGCATGAAAGAAATAAAACTTGCATAAAAGACATAAAATAAAAAACTATTTCAGTAAAATAAGCACACTGGAAGGAAAACTAAATTGCGGGAAAGTAAACAAACTGAGAAAAGTAAACAAACTAAGAAAAGTAAGCGAACTTGCAGAAAAAGTAAACACTCTTGCAAAAAGGGAACAACAAGGCTTTGGAGCGACCCATTAAAATGGATGTGTAGGTTCTTACCTCTCGTCTTAAAGTTTCTCCTCCCCCTTGTTGTGTAATTAAAGGCAACCTACAATTAAATCTATCTCAATTAAAGCTATCAAAACTTGAAACAACTAATCTATCAAATTTTGCAAACAATCTTAAACTAATACTCTGTTTACACTAATGCTCTGTCTAAGTTAATGCTATGTTTCAGTTACCAAAACCAAAGTAATTAATTAATACTTAAACACAACTATCTAAATTATTATCTTGTAGGATGAAGCATAGCTAAGAAGGAAAAGACACAATACGATAATTAACCATCTCCTTCAAGCAATCTGCAATTATGGAAAAACAAATTAGATAATCAATTTATAATTAACATGTACAGTAACTGAAACTGAAAAACACATACAACAAGGAAACAAATAGGAATTATAACTAAGAAAATAAAACAAATGATATATCTATCTATACAGTCACCCAAACCACTGGTGCCCCCCCCAGCAGGTTGTGGCTACTCTCCAACAACAAAACACAAGCTTAACTCAATGCGATTATGTCATTAATTAAAAATGAAGTCTGGAACACAAGTTTGCAAATAAATGTCTAAATTACACAATGAAATTCTTCTTAAAATTTATGTCTGGTGTCTTACTACCACTAGTTGTATTTATAGGTAAATTACAGCTCGAGAGGTCGACCACTGGAAGGGTCGATCTCCTCTAAAAATGGCAAATTCATTAAATGAGTTGCTAACAACTTTAACGTCTAGAAAATCCATGAACCATTCAACGATCAACATAACTACCCAATCTGAGGTGTAATGAGCTTTGTAGCTAGAGGCCACGAGGGAGCACAAAACCCAGATCGTCAATTCATCCACCACAAGTCGCCAGTGCACCAACTACCAACTCCTTTGCCCTCTGAGTGCTGGATCGTGTGTCGGATGGAGTGTTGGATCACATACCGGATGGGGTGCTGGATGAAGTGCCGGACGAGGTATTGGATGGAGGATCATACCATGATTTTGCCCTGTTACACACAGATCATGCATTAAATCCTTGTAAACATCAAACTGAACTAAATTGAGCTCAAAATCATTGTAAAAACATCAATTAGACATACCTAATGTGAATCCATGATAAATCGATATAAAAACATTTGAAACTCCTTCAAAATGACCAATAGCATATATAATATCGATGCAAAAAGGATTCAATCATCGCAATAAAATAGTCAACATACGAACCCAACAACAATATATATCCACTTTCCATAATAATAGTAAAAAAATGTGAATATTCAAGCTAAGTTGATAGAAGACATTGTTATACAATGATGAGGTTTTAAAAATAACTTTATTGAGTAAAATCGCATGAGAATTTGATTTCTTCACACTATCCTAGATTCAAATTCCTTGATAAATAAACATAATAATAACAACCTAATTTTTTTTAACACCTATCACATAATCTATGGGAACCATCATTGATCTCTACTTAAGATATTAAAACACCAAAACAACTTAAAACTTTTTTGCCTCTTTATGAAATCATTTGTTTGGTATCACGTAAGTCATTAGTTCCTCATCCATAGTGACCCACATTTATGGGTTCTTATAAATGCTTTGGTTGGTCATATGAGGTAGTGAAAATGAGAGGCACTTGCATTGTGCCCCTTAGTGTCACTACAAAATCATACTTATGGATAAGACTTAACTTAGCATCATCAAATTCTCCTCTCCTTTATTTTTATTACACACACACACACACAAACGATAATATGAACTTGCACTTCTTAGTTTTTAATTTCCAACCTTCACAAATTCACACAATAAGTTTTGACAAGACAAATAGGTGAAGTATGTCCCTTTAAATATTAGTAAATATTTGCTTCAATAGATATATTTTTTCCTTAGTGGGAAAACCTATCATAACTTAGCATGTTAACTAGTAGTGGGGACAACCATCATTGGTTGCTATATGCGAATGTGGGTTGATTCATCACCGTTATTCAAGGAAAACCATGCCACTTGAAATAACCCATTGGTGGTTTGTAAGGGGGAAAACTTTTGTTCCTACCAGATACCTTGTTAAGCCCTAATATTGGCTCATTACCACTTAATTGGGGCATATTAGATTAGTAATGTTATTTTATTTATGTCGACTTTAGGCCATTAGTTGTAATTTAGATTAGTAATGTTATTTTATTTATGTCGGCTTTAGGCCATTAAACCTCCTAGTCTCCTATATATACCAAGGAGAC
>JASDQU010193415.1:2595-13372 GCA_032191745.1 Picea mariana | reverse complement strand
CTGTAGATCTCAGCGTGTAGATCCTGGCTACCCAGATCCACGCGCTCCTTAGTGCTCATATCGAACCCCCCCAATCGTTAAAGATAGAACGGGGGGGGGTCCGAAATTGTACCTACATCGTATATATGGGTGCATAGATATTGGCCACCCAGATCCATGTGCTCCTTAGACCAAATTCACATGATCACCAAGACTTAGGAAAAGTGGGTTTTTGACCCATTTATTCCCCTTTCTTTGCTCAAGTAGGCCATTTCATAAGGAAAACACCCGATACATGTTTCTGTGATAACATTACGTTACATGCGGGATGGAACGCCCCCTATAGGTTGCCAAGAACTCTTTTTTGCAGCTTTAGTGCCTTGCTATTTGGCTATGGGGTCATTTATTAAAACTAAAAAATAGAACAGAAGAACAACATTTACAAACATAGAGGAGACACGCATGTCTCAAAAGAAAAACTTCTTCAAAAAATGCTCGTTCATAGGGCCATTGAAAACTTCCTCACCCTCCAAATCCTGCAACATGTAGGTATTATTTGAAAATTCTTCAAAGATTTTGAAGGGCCCAATCCATAGGGATTCAAACTTCTTGTGCTTTCCCTTGTTCTGTTTGGGAGCATCGCATTTTAGTACCATCCCACCTAGTTGGAAATCCTCTTTTTTGACCTTCCTGTCAAAAGCCTACTTGATCCTTTGTTGATGCTCAAGTGTTATGTCCATCACCTACTCTCTGACCTATTGGAATTCTACCAGTTGATGAATCCTTCTAACCATATTGTCTAGCTCTCCTTCACAATCCTGAAATAATTTGGCTACAGGTAGAGCCAACTAAGTGGGAAATACAACTTTTGTCCCATAAACAAGCTAGAAAGGGGAGGTGCCTAGGGACCTCTTGGCTGTCACGCAATCATCCAATAGAGAGAATTTAAGTTTTGAATCCCATGCCTTCTTATTATCTTCCAACAATCTTTTAATGATCTTGATCAGACTCTTTTTAGAAGACTCGGCCAGTCCATTGCCTTGGGGATAATAGAGAGTGGAATGAATCAGTGAAATCTCAAACTGCTCACAGAACTTTATCAAAGTCTCATACTTGAACGAAGCAGCATTATCAGTAATGACTCTATTGGGATAACCAAACCTTGCTATAATATCTTCAAGAAAACTAATGATCACCTTGTGTGAAGCACTCCTGGTGGGGATAGCTTCTATCCACTTGGTGAAATAATTTGTTGCAGTTAGGATCCACCTGTGATGACCACTTGAAGCAGGATGAATCTCCCCAATGAATTCCAATCCCCATTGTTGAAAGGGTGTGGATTCCACTACAGGTTTCAGGAGTAGGGATATGAGATGCTTCTTCCTGAAAACTTTTGACATTTGATACAGGCTCTGATTTTCCTGTAGACATCAATGAATAAAGTGGGCCAATAGTACCCAACCCTGATAATTTTGTAGGTTGTGGTCTTCCAAAAATGGTGTCCGCCACATAGGCTGTCATGAAACTCAAACATAACCCTTTGGGCCTCTTGTGGGTTTAAACATCTCATAATCACTCCCAGAGGGTCCCTCCAATGCAGGACCTAGTCCATAAGGAAATATCTAACTTCTTTGAGATTTAAAGCTCTTGCCTTGATTTTCCCCATTCCATTAGGAGGGTTTAATTCTTGCAGAAAATATATAATGTTTGTGTACTAGGTGCATTCTGCTAATGGTAAACTGCCTTGAGAACTGCCAATCGACAACTCAACCTGTTGAACTTCTAAGAAAATGTTGATGAAGTTAACCCCCAACACCTTACAATTGGATTCAGCCAACAGCTTGGCCAAACCTTTCCCTTTAACTAACTTGGTGGGTTTTATTTCCAGATTGAACTCGAGGATCTTGGAAATCCATTTACTCCTTCTACCATCTATGTCAAATTGTATAAGAATGTCCTTCACAGAGACTGAAGGAATATATGAAATTACTTTTGAGTGAAAGACATAGACTCTGAAATCTTTGAGTGCTTTCACCAGGGCATAGGATTACTTTTCCATAATGTCATACTTGATCTCGGCCTCCCTCAATGCTCTGCTGAAAAATGAAATAGGCTGCTCCAGCCCTGCATCATTCTTCTGTAGTAGGACAGTAGCCACTGTATCAACGGAGGCGAAAGAAAAGATCAGGAAGTCCTTGGAATAATCAGGACTAATAAGCATGGGTGCCTCAGACAATGCCCTTTTTATTTGGTCAATGGCTTCCATGGGTTTAGCAATCCACTTTACCTCATTCCCCTTTATGAGCATGGTTGTAACATGCTTAACCAACTCACCAAAATTTGAAACAAAGTTCAAACCTTCTTAGAAAGTTAATCTTCCCTAGGAAAGACTGGAGTTCTTTCCTGGACCTTGGGAGTGATAAGGCTTGGATTGCCTCTGCCCTGTTGGGATCAATTATTACTCCGTTAGCAGATACTATATGCCCAACAACTTTCCCTCTTTCATGGAAAGCAAAGATTTCTTGGGATTTAAAGAAATACCAAACCTTCTACACTTCAGGAAGACCTTCCTCAGGTGGCATCAATTCTCTTTATCAGATCTAGAAAAGACAGCTATGTCATCTAGATAAATCACCACAAACTAATCCCTCTCCCCAATGAAATCTATAAACATAGCTCGTTGAAATGTTTCCCCTGCATTCATCAATCCAAAGGGCATGTTGGTATACATGAATGTGCCCCAAGGAGTGGTGAAAGTTGCCTATTCTCTATCCTCAGGTAGGACTGATATTTGATTGTAGAAAGAAAATCCGTCAATCATGGATATCCTAGATGCACATGTTACCCTCTGCAATATGTGATCCATCTTAGGTAGGGGGTAATTTTCCTTCCTTGAGCTTCTATTCAAATTTCTGAAATCAACATAGAGTCTAATTTCTCCACTTTTCTTTCTTACTTGGACCAAATTGGCCACCCATTCCGAATATATCAAAGGGACAATGATTTGGGCATCCAACAACTTCTTCACTTCTCTTTCCATGATAGGAAGCAACATGAAATTAAAATGTCTTAGTTTCTGCCTGAATGGCTTGGCCTCATCTTTCAGTGGGATATTATCCTCAATGATAGTTGTGTCATAAGTCTTCAGGTCTTCATATGTCCAGGCGAACACATCAACAAACTCTCTCAACAATCCAACATATTCATCCTGTTGACATGAAGTTTAAATTTTTCTACCCTTGAAAACTAAAGCTTCATCTTTTCCTAAGTCATGGAGCCGCCCTTAGTCCAAAAGGGGAATTAGAGTTTTCCATTTTTTTTTAGGTTTCGAGATTCAATTTTTCTCGAGGTATGGTCTTCAACCATCCTAATTTCCTGATGCCGAAATCCTGAAACTGTTTAACATATTAAGAAATTAAAAATGGGGGAAGAAATAAAGGTTACTTTTTCCATCACTTTCCACAAAGTTCTTTTTAACCCATAATTAACTAAGATCCTAAACACAATCATCATTCCTTTAATCTTTCATGATTCAGGTTTTTTCTTTCTACTAAAGCACTTTCAAACTCTCAACCATCGAACTCTCGACCCTCGTTTTTTCGAAAAGTTAAAAAGGTAATTAATCATTAACCTTGATTAATTAAATCCCTAATACATGATTTATCACCTCACTAATCCCATCCCAATTTTGTGATCCAGGGTTTTCTTATGACTTATCCCCTTGACAACAGGATCCCCGAAGTTTTGAAATGCAAAATTGCATTTTCTCTAAACAAGGTTTAAGATTAAGGTTAATTTTTTTTCGAAACAGGATTAGTGATAACTGAGTTGCCTTTCACATTTTGGGAAATGAGGAAGGTAGTGATTTTTGAAACTCCAGTTTTGAAATCGACGATATACGACAGTATTAATAACGGATAAGTGAAGATATTTTTTGACGTTAAAGTGTATCTCTAGGTATATCTTTCCATTAAAAGCCATTAATTTTTCATCGTCTGTGTCTGTACACTCGTTATAACACAAAATAAAAGGTTAATAAGGTCTTGTATTTCGAACTTCATTGTTATCCTTTACATCTACAACAAGTCACATTTATCTAGTTTTATACACAATTTCTCTGTAAACAGGTCTCTGATCTAGTGCAAATATCATGGCACCTAAGAAGGAACCCAAGAAAAGTGAGGAAGTTGTAGAAAGATCGAGTCCAGATGGAGACGTTATATCTAATACAATACCACATGCTATCGATTCCATAAAATTTTAGAGGTAGATTTTTGAGACTCTGGATTATGAAATTAAAAATTTCCCTCATGACACCAACAACAAACTTCGAGATATAGCAGATTTTGAGCTCCACAAAATAGCTACATGACCGCGAGTTATGAATTATAACAACATGATCAGTTGGGTATTAGAGTGAACTGACGTATAGATGAGAATCATTCTGGACAGCTAAGGGGTCATCATTGGCTTTTTCAAACTAGAACATGTACAAGTAATGTATAAATTATCTCCTAGTCCCAAGTATATTTATAATAAATATTTCTTGAGTGATTTTCAAAGGAAAGAATGTCTTGAGTCAGACCAAATGTTTCCTGGCATAATCAAATACTGGTGGAGAAATGAAGAAAAATTCCAGGCTGACACCCATGGTATTTATGCCATAACCTCATTGAATGAGTATATGGTCTATGTGGCAATGATTTTATGTAGAATTTTCGGGAAGAAAAGTCCCACCCATTTCCCTGCAGAATGGGTACCTCTTTTGCATGAGGCAGCAGAAGGTTACATGTTCAATTGGGATAAGATTTTATCCAATAACATAGCAAAGGAGGTAATGGAATATCAAACTGGAAGATCAAAAGGCCGACCAGTAGCCTTTTATATGTCTACATACATCATGGATTCTATATGCTTCTCAACTCCTTTCCCTTTGATGAATTGGAGTTGGAATCTGACTTACCCGGATCCTATTCATGAATACCATTATAAACTGTGGGAAGAAAACGCCAAGGACTCATTCTATGAAATTTTTCATTTCATGGTGATACCACTACATCAAATGCTATACGGCTGTGTGCCTCCCCGCATTTCAGAGTTGGTCACAGGAAACCTCAGGACAGTTGTTGACTGGTTTATAGAGGAGAATTTCTCATACATCAGAGTTTTTGGGTGTTCAATCCCTCCATATGCACTATCGAAATTCCTCCTTGACAAACTGGTGTGCAGGGAGGTAGCTCATCAAATAGTAATAGGTGGAATTGGGATAGAACTAAAAATGGCTCAAAAGAAATCTTGGCTAGTTTTTCCCGTTTAGATTGGGAAATTTTCATTGCTCAACTTGGGTCATTCTAAAGTTGAAGCAGCAATGCTGGAGGAGGTCAAATTGGTAAACCTCAAGCACAGGAAGAACGATCCTTACCAGTTAGTGGGAAAACACATGGCCCACTATAATATGAGGGCTTATGAACATGAAAATTCCCCTTGTGATGACATGTTCAAAGGGACTAGGACCTATGAGGAAGCGTTAGAGAGAGTACAGACACTGTCATCTGACTTGCAAGCTAGTTTTTAGACCTTCCAGAAGCATAGACAGAGTGGTCTGCCCAAAGTATTGCAAGGAGAAGCAATCACCCTTCCTCAGAGATAAGAGGATACTTCCCCAGGCCTCGTACAAGAAACACAAGATGAAGTCGACCCTGAGAAAATTCCATAGGAGACTGAGAGGTCTTCACAAAATGAAGAGACCTTACAGATAGAAAATCCAGAGACAGAAACAGAGTGGAGGCCTAGGACACCTCCTGAGTACAGTAAGTCTACTCCCCCTTTATCACCTATTGTTGATGTCAATATACCTGAGGCCATAGGAGAAATAGGATCTACAAAGATAGGAAGTCCCATAACTTTCTTAGCCCCTTTACAGTGCACCTTTGGACTCCCACAGATGGGAGCCATATATGTTGGTGACCTCACCCCTATCTCCAGAGATGAGATCCCTCCTTCTAATTATCTTTTCAACAAAAAGAGGAAGGCTACTCTAAAACAAGAAATGTATATGAGAGAAGGGGGTATGGTGAAGAAGCATAGGTGTTACCCATAATTTTTTTTGTCATGATGATGTATTGATGATGGTGTACTCAGGCTCTTCATTAGAACTTTATCCTGAGAAAAGTTACTTTCTTCTCTTTCCAGAAATATCATTTTTGAGGAAGGTTCGTAGGCTGCTAATACATTTTCCTACGAGAATGCATGATTCTCGTAGGCTGCCTTAAGCCAGGGTGCGAGAAGTTCGCACTGTGTGTAACTACTAGGGTGCGAACACTTTCTAAAGAAGGGAAAAAGATGAATTCTCGAAGCTTCTAGAAGGGAATCTTCTAGAAGGATGAGATGGCATTTGAATGGTTATCTAAGTACTAGATTTTCTGATATTTTGGGATCATTCTTATCCAAGTAACCAATTCATTCTCTCCTATATATTGAGTGGATTCTCATGGAAAAGGTTAGAAGCAAACAAGCAAGAGAGACATTGGAGAATTAGTGAAAGATTATGTGAAGAACTGAAGCTACAGTAGCTAGGGAACTCCAGCAAGTTTATCAAAGGTGGTTAATCTTCTTCATGCAAGTGAGCAAGTGTGTGTGTCAGAACTAAGGGCCATCAAAAGGAATTTTGCAACATCAAGGCTCAGGTTGTAATCTTTACTTTCCATCAATATGATACAGTAATGTGTCCCTTTCCCATAAAGTTAATTCCACTTTATTGTATAACTCCTTGATCATATACATAGATTAACTGTTGAATAGATTGAGCTTTCTTCACTTTGGTTGGTTTGTATTGTTTTGATCTTGATTGTACAAGAGCGCTGGAGCGAAGCAGGAGCAACAAAGACCAAAGGAAGTGATTATAAGGTATGGTCTTTAATCGTGCCTCCTAGTATATTCAATAGTTAAAATCTAGGGAAAGAGTATCATTCTGTCTTGCTTTGTTCTAGATCCAGGTGGATCTAGGGAGATTGGTTTGTGTCCATACTTACGGATTTATCCTATAACAATAGGGTCTTTCTAGATGGAAATAACTTGGAGGAGGAGGATTTTTCTATAGAGGTAGCAGGCTCCATGGGAGCCATGGCAACAACAAACCTTTTTACTATGGAGAACATGAGAACAAGGATAAAGAAGAGTAACCACATGATAGCTCAATTGTAGGATCATTTGAAGAATGCTGAGGAAAACATTAGAGAAGAGATGAATAAAAGTCTAGAGCAGGCCAGAGCTGTTGAAAGGCAAGAAATTCAGTCACTCAAAACTAGCCTGGATGAAATGAACTAGAGGATACAAGCAAGTCAGGTGCAAGTTACTTAGCAAAAGGAACTTGTAAAATAGCTACAGGCTAAGTTAAATTTGAAAGAAGGTTGGGTCATAGACTTAAAGGATTTTCAAACCCTCTTGTTAGAAGCCCATACAAAGATAGAATCCGAACAACAAAAGTTGATCTCCAAAATAGATATCATCCAAAATTACTTTCAAGAGGTAAGAAAATCCCTTTATAATATTATTTTACTAGAAAAGTAGGCTAAAGATGCAAGGAATACTTTCCAGAAAGAAGTTGCATGTTCGGGAAACAAGGAGATGTCGAAAGATCTAAAGCTTTCTGTCACAGAATAGATAAGAGGAGATACCATGCTCAAGGCATGGGAAACAAACATAGCTGAAAAAAAGAAAATAGTCAAAGAAATCAAAGATGACTGTGAGGGAATATTTGATTATTTGGATAAGCAAGTGTTGGGTATTGAAGGAAATGACTGCTCTAAACTACTAGGGAAGATAAAAATTGTGAAACAATAGTTGAACTGCAAAGAGAGCTTGAAGGAGATTCAGGCCGAGATTTCATAGTTGAATGAAATCAATACCAACATGATAGACAGATGGATGGTACAACCTAATTTAAAGTTGCAAGTGATTAGGTTTTCCGATAAAGGTTTTGAAATCCAGTTTCCAAAGGTACAAAGAAAGTTTTATCTGTTTGAAAATAAAGATCTTCCGACACCACCCAGAATTCTTGTCCATTTTTTGGAGAAGTGTATTGAATGTATAGCTTCAAAAGAGGGAGAGACTTCAACTAAACAGTGAAGTATCATTCGAAAGCTTATACTTTTGAAATTATAGACCAACAAAAATTTAATCATGCAATGGTTAAGGTTGTAGTTTTGTAACTATTTTCCCCCTAAAAAGTAGGAGATCGCTAACCATCAAGTAGTAATGATCTTGCATAAATAAGAGGGGAAAAGAATGAAGGGATTTTTCTTTCTCTAAAAAAGGCATTGTGACGAAATAATTTTGAAGAGACTCTACATTAATAGAAATGCAGATTGAAGATTCCAGATTTTTTCAAGTCTGAGTTATGGGTTCCCCTGTCATTTCATCTTTCTTTCATATATTTCATTGTTGAATGATTGACTACAATCTAGTACAACCTCTATTGTGGAAATAATTATTCTTGTTATTCAAATAATTTACATTTTTTCCTCTGTATCGGTTATCAACAGATACAAGACCTGAAAATGTTTGGATTTCAATATCATATGCTTCATTAATATTTTTCTTGTTTCATAGTTTTCTGTTACAACGTGAGATTCCTCTTAAATTGATTCCTCACCTTGTTAATAGTTTTATGTTTTTCCCTCATATCATACATGTTTCCTTTCTTTAAAATCTAAATCAAATAAAAGAAATGGACTTTGATTTGGTCATCTTATTAATTCGTGTTTTAAAATCATTCTCTTTACATTGTGAAATAGCGATAACTAAGCCTAAAAAGAAAACATAGAATTATATCTCCTTTACCTTTATCCTTCATGATAGTACTAGTTTCAAGGCAGCCTAACATCGAACCCAGTCTTTTGGACCAAACCAACATTTCTCTAAATTCATTTAACACCATATTACAAACAAAAAATAATTAGGTTGAGTTAGAACGTTCATGGCCAACAATTGAGAGAGATATCAGCATTCAGGAAAAATGGGAATTTTGACAGAGACAGTTGAGAAACCAACTATAGTCCTCATATTTTAGTCATTGATTTTTCTGTCCTCAACTTCCTCCTTCTTTTCTGATGCCTTGACAGTATACTTTAGAGCCTTAAAGTATAAATTTAGGAACAACACATCCCTCTATTCTCTTGTCAAGCTTCTTGATAATTTGACAAGCTTTGATTCCCTCTTTGTTCCAATGTTACACTCAGTTGTATCAGCATTATCTTTTGATATTTGGCCCTTTATTGCTACATCATTGTTGTCAAATAGTATTTCCAAAGGAACCAATCCATTTGGGATGTGATTGCTAGGCAATTGAATAATGTGATGATCAAAAATTTTGTTGAGAAAAATATATGCCTGAGAGTCTTCTTCAGAGGCAAAGTCTTGATCAATGTGCAGCGTTGAAAATTCTTCAATTGTCTCCAGGAACCTTTTGATCTCAAGATCATCTTCAAACACCTTCCGATGCTTGACATTGTCAGGTATGGAGGGCGTATATTTTACTTATGTATCATATCTGAGCTTAGGTGGCAAAGGGACTCTAAAATTTCTAGCTGAAGTAGCCAGGGAATTAGCCACATAGTTTTCTCCCCTTAGAATAAATGATATATTGAAGGCCAGGAAAAAACTATCAATGAGGTCCCAAGCTTCATTTCTGTAGCTCCTAAGATGAGGGTGTTTGGCCTAGTAAACATTTTTTATCTATTAGATAACCAACTCAGCATCTCCAAACACAGTGATCTCTTTAATCTCCATGTCCTTTGCAGCCCTTAAGCCCAAAACAAGAGCTTCATACTCTGCCACATTATTGGTAGCTTCAAACTCTAATTTGTATGACAGTGGGATAGTTTCCTGAGCAGGGGAAACAAACACTATCCCAACACCAACACCATCTTTAGAGGAATCCCCATCAAAGAAAATTTTCCAAATAGAAGTAATTGAGTGAGACACTTCATGGGGGAGAATTGGCTGCTTTCTAATTTGAAGAGGAGCCTCTAGGGTGTTGGTGAGTTGCAACAAGATGGATCCCAAATCGATATCAAGGGAAAATATGGGATGATTTGTGGGGTATGTTTCATCACTAATAATATAGGCCAGCTGAGCTTCTCTGTACAATATTCTATGCTTCCCTCCAAAGACTGGAATGGTGGCATATGTGAGGTCCATCTGTAATGTTCCTCCAATATGTTTTATCCATCATCTTGAAAATAGCATGCCAAAATTGGGAGGGACTGTTACACATAAAAAATACTCACTTTGACAGTGTCGCAAGTGTCGTCATTACAAGGTTCACAAGTGTCGCTTTTTTCTCACAAGTGTCACAAGTGTTAAAGAAAGCATAATGCCATGATGCCCATGCCGTGCCTGTAAACAAAATCAAGAGGACACTTGGCACATGTCAAACACTTGATTTGGAAGAGGAGGAAAGTTAACTGGGCTCATGAACCTTTTTCCATCTGAAAACACTCAAAAAACTAAGTTTTGGAGGAGAGCGCTCCCCTATACCTCTTCTGGAAGCGTTGGCGCTCCCCGTTACATTGTTTGGGAGCGTTATAAAGCTCCTTTGGCACTTTTGAGGGAGTGATAGTGTCTTTAGGAGTGTTGGCACCCCCCTTAAGCCTACTGGGGAGCACTACAGTGCTCTGATGGCCCTTTTGAGGGAGTGCTACCTATTTTAGATAGCAATTGAGTTGTTGAGATGAATGGGGGAAGAATCTTTTCATTCTTGGAAGGCAGTTGGATTTGAATCCCTAGTCCAGCCATG
>JASDQU010193413.1:0-11727 GCA_032191745.1 Picea mariana | reverse complement strand
TGTCAATCACCAAAGAAGCCTTCCAGGAACAAGTTGATATTTTAAAGGGGTTGTCTTTCAAAAAGTTTTACAGAATAGCTGAACACGAGCGCTGGGTACTGGAGTATGCGACACACAATGAAGAAATTGAAAAATGTATGCATAGTATTTCAATGGATCTAAGGAAATTAGAAAACGACCTTTACGACATAGAAATCCGGGATGAAATCAACATGGCCCCCATGAAAATCTCTATCGAAGAATGGTTCTAACAGAGAATGGATAGCCTTGTTCAGGAAGGGAAAAAACCGTTGGACAAGACTCCACTGACCATCGACAACACCAGAAAAAATGCATTGGGTTCATAGTAAGTCTATACTGACATCTTGTTTTCTTTATCAATCCAGTTTAAATATATACTGTCATCTTGTTTTCTTGATCAATCCACTTATGACCTCTTTAAGTAGAAAATTGTAACCAAAGACTCGTAACTTCCAATTTCTTCTTTTTAGGCTTCCTCTCTACCCTCGCACACTTCTCCTTTCGACATTCCTAATTCTTGTACTTATTTCTTTTTATGGTCCGTGGGAGCCCCAATCCCAGTCTATATGAAAAACACATTTAAATTTCCAGAAAGATGTAACACACATTATTAATTTTTGATAAATTCCAAAGAAAAATGATTCGGGAATGCATTTATTGTATACTAAATTTTGGTTGTCCAGGAACCTTTCTCATTTCTTCCAAAGAAAACTAATTCGAGTCTGCTACATTTGTTGTGTCCTAATGTATGCTAATTTTTATGTCTTGCAGGACGTTGTTACTATTGTATTGTATGCTAACTTTTTGGGTCTCCAGGACCCTATACTTTGATAAATTTCGATTTTCCTTCTATCCAGAAGCCTTTTCTTTCAAACAAACTAATTCGGAAATGATAATTTTTTTGTCTTTTTCTCCACGAACCTATGTAACAGACGTTATTATATGTAACATACATTATTTTAAATTTCTATAGTCTACAAGTCTGCTTCTCAATTTGTATATTGTGGAACTCTCCGTCCTATTTGTAGGCCAAGGAACAAGAGAGGCCCAATTTTGAGCTCGCCAGCCCGCAAAATTTTTGATAAATTCCAAAGAAAACTGATTCGGGAATGCATTTATTGTATACTAAATTTGGGCTGTCTAGGAACCTTCCTCATTTCTTCCAAAGAAAACTAATTCGGGTCTGCTACATTTCTTGTGTCCTAATGTATGCTAATTCTTTTGTCTTGCACGATGTTGTTACTATTGTATTGTATGATAACTTTTTGGGTGTCTAGGAACCTATACTTTGATAATTTCAATTTTTCTTTTGTCCAGAAGCCTTTTCTTTCAAACAAACTAATTCGGAAATGCTAATTTTTGTCTTTTTCTCCACGAACCTATGTAGCAAATGTTATTATATGTAACAGAGATTATTTATTTTTGATAAATTTCTATATTCCACAAGTCTTCTTCTCAATTTGTATATCGCAGAACTCTTGGTCCTATTTGTAGGCCACGAAAAAAGAGAGGCCCAATTTTGAGCTCGCCAGCCCAAGAACCCGCAATCCAAAAAGTGGCTAAGTATGGAGGTCTTCTACATATTTTGTGTCCTATTCTATGCTTAATTTTTTGTCTATAGACTTGTCAATGTGTATATCGCGGAACTCGCAGTGCTATTTGTAGGCCAAGAAACAACAAACGCCCAATTTTGAGCCCACCAGCCTAAGAACCTGCCATCCAAACACTGGCTAAGTATGGAGGTCTGCTACATTTTTTTGTGTCCTATTCTATGATAAAATTTGTTTCTTGAATGACATTGTTACTATTCTAAATCCTATACTTCAGTTGTCCAGGATCCTATACTTTGATAAATTTCGATTTTTGTTCTGTCCAAAACCCTTTGTTTTAAAGAAAACTAGTTCGGGAATGCTAATTGTTTTGTTTTTTTTCTCCACGAGCCTATATAACAGACGTTATTACTAGTCTATTGTACGATTTTAAATGTTGATGTAATTTCCAGAGATATGTACCAGACATTATTTATTTTTTTATAAGTTTCTATATTCCGCAAGTCTACTTCTCAATTTGATATCGTGGAACTCTCCGGGCTATTTGTAGGCCATGGAACAACAGAGGCCCATTTTTTAGCTCGCCAGGAAGAGAACCCGCGATCCAAAAACTTGCTAAGTATGGAATGAGGACTTCGTGCATGCTCTATAAAATCTCATCCCCATACTTTATAAAAGTACATATTATGTATGTATAAAACTAAATATCTACTTTATAAAATTTGATAAATTTCAATTTCTTTTTGTGTCTAGGATCCCTTGTTTTAAAGATAACTAATTCGGGTTGGCTAATTTCTTTGTGTTTTTTTCCACGAACCTATGTAACAGAGGTTGCTATTATTTTTTTGTGTTTCTCTCCACAAGCGTATGTAAAACGTATGTAAAGAAAACTAATTTGGCGATGCTAATTTTTTTTTTTTACAACAAAAGCCTTTGTTTTAAAGCAAGCCAATTCGGGAATGCTATTTTTTTTCTGTTTTTCTCCAAGAACCTATGTATCAGACGTTATTACTATTCTATCATATGCTTTTAAATTTTCATGTAATTTCCCGAGATATGTAACAAACATTATTATTTTCTGATAAATTTCTATAGTCCGCAACTCCGATTGTCTATTTGTATATCATAGAACTGTGGGTGCTATTTGTAGGTCACAGAACATCAGACACCCAATTTTTTTTGTCGAAGAACCTTTTAAATGTTGATATTTTTGGATATATTTCAGGAAGAACTAATTTGGRAATACTATGTTCTTCATGCAAACCAAATGTATTTCTACTTTCTAGTCATGTATCTGTACTCGCTCACATTTACTCCCATCCCAAACTASCAGGGACTACGCTGCCATGCAACACTTGTTTTTTTATTTTTCATAATGAGAATATGAATGCTCCAGTATGGGCTCATTGTGGTGGACTCCCATCCACCTACGACATACCATTCATCTACTAAGGGTTCTAAATGGGAAGGAGGTATAGAAAGTACATGAAAATATTTACTATCATTGTATATTTAGGTTTTGTGAATTGTTCGTCCATGTTACAATTTTTTTTATTATTTTAACGTGTCATAAACAGTATAGGTTGCTTGCACAATTTTTGAAAACTGATATGAATTCTATTTCAGCGTGTTCTTGGAAAGTAAATATTTTCAAAAGTAAAGCTTTAGAAAATCACTCCAAGTACATACTATTCTATATGGATAGTACATGTCATGCCATTTCTGGTGGTATGTAGAACGTCACATAACTCCTCACGGTTTGAGAGTTATGGCCTTACGAAGTTGGACGATCCTCATATGTCATCTAGAAGCCCCAAAAGGTCAAAGTAATCAAATTGGTTTAAGAGATTTTAAAAGGTAAATAATAAAGTGAAGTGATGAGTGTATTATAATTCAAAGTGAATACAAAATAAATTATTTCAATAATAAATTTAATGGAGAAATTAGAAGTGGACCCTGTTATCACTCCAAGAAACTCCTTAGGGTTGTAGGCTAAGGATGTTTGTAACTTAAGAAATTATAAATAATCAAAGTGTGGATCAATGGGATAACTCAAGGGCTTAATGAGAAGAACAAATTATCATGCATCCAAATGAGCCAGTGCTTTTAGAAACCAATAATCAGATACAGTAATTGAAATGGGATATGAAAAACACTATTCTAGATAACCAAGTACATTAACATGCATGGTCATACAAGATAGTAAGAGATCATTCAATTCAGATTTATGAGCTAAATAAGAAGATGACAGTTCTTAATAGCTGAGCTAAATTGAATCAAATTACAGAGCAATGTAACACATGAAAAAATCTGACAATGGTAGCAAAAGAAGACTATCATTCATATCAAGATAAGAGTCTTAGTACATATGCCAAATTGTATCCAAAATGGAACCCCCCAGAATCTTAAAAAAACTAGGCATTTATAGCCTTTTACAATCAGTTTTCATATCCTAAAACAATGGATCTGATATACTAAAAACAAAAAGTAAACTAAATTTACAAAAAACTAGGAAGAGATCCTCAAGATGAGGTCAATCTCTATCTTTTGGTCTTCAATTATTGGTTAAAAGTTGATGAAGTGTAGCCTAGCCTTCCAAGGCTCTTTGATCTGTTCCTATGAAAGTGGAATTCGAATTTGATGATGTGTGCCAAAAATCCTGAAATTCTACCTTTTAAAATGAGGCCAAATGTGTTTGAACAACCTCTCTCTGACCTTGTCTCACAAAAGTAGCATTTAAATCTGACTTGATAATTCACCACCTATCTATTTGAAACCCTTTCAAACCATTATAACCCCAAAAATACTGATCTGGGCAAAAATTTGGCTTTTCTGGCCGTGACAGGCTTTCACCAGCTAATTTACCCGAAAATCTGCTCCTTAGCTGGTGAAAGGCGTAGCTTTCACCAGCTAACTAGTTATAATTCTGCCTTTTGCACTGGTGAAAGCGCAGATTTTTTCAAAATCAAATTTCTCAGTCATGGAGAGTCCATTTTGCATGCTCAAATAGTCGATCGACATCTACAAATCCTAAGATTTCCAATGGTGCTTTCAAATTTTCATTTGGAGCCTGGGAAGCTAGTCAAATATTTACTACAATATTAGGCATCATTATTTAAAAAATGCCAGTGCATTTTTTATCGCTAACATCTAGCTCCAACTGGGATGGATACCTCCCTGTGAGGTCTCCAAGAACCTGCAGACCTCGTGCCTTTAGTATTGGGCCATGGAGTCATTCATCCTTTTCAGTCCCAACAATGTTTAAACCTGCATTTATGTCTTTGGCTATTTACAAGATCCCTTAAAATTTTGTTTCTGAAAACTCTGCCACTTGTCTTTGGAGCTGCTGCCACTTGTCTTTTGCTAAATTAAAATATGCATATTGTCCCCTCAATCTTGAACAAATTATATCACAAGCATCTTAAGGATTTATCTTCAATTTGCTTCTTTCAAAACTCAAAGATATCACGTGCCATCTATATCCTAGAAATGTGGAATTTGGGCAAAATTTTGAGTGATCTGGTTAAAACAGCTTTCGGTGGTTAACTGTATCTATAATTTGGCACCTTATCCACCGAAAGTAATCTGTTTTGGTGGTTAATGAGCACACATAGGCTCGCCTAAACCACCGAAAACATAAACTTACCCAAAAATCAAAATTTGATGAATCTTGATAACCTGCAATAGTACGAAGCTCCTCCCATAGTTCATCGTTATGTTGCATTGTTACAAACTCTATTGCCTGCTCCATATCCCCCAAATTATTTATGATAAGTGCCAGAGATTCTCTTGAATTCCCCATCCTTCCAAGAATGAAAACTTCTTCTTTAATAAGACCTCTTCTAGTACAAATCTCATATGCCTTGTCAAGAGAGTAATGTTGGCTGCTGCGTAGGAAAGGGAGAAGCAGTCTGGGTTGATATTATGCATAAAGCTCCACCTGGAGGCCATGAAATTCTTTCCCTGCATGAGGATCTTTTTCAAATAGTGCATGCAAATATTCATGCAATAAATATCTGTAAGTGCTATTATTCTCAGCCTTCCGCAACTGTGAGACCACTTCAGATGGTTTAATAAACTCTCTTTCTTGGACTAGTAAGGCAACTGCCCTTTTTGGATCTAAAGTCATGAGTGGCAATGCCTTATCTTGTAGAGCATCATGTAGATTATGCTCCTCAATAAATTCAAATATGCCAAGTTTCCTCATATCTGCATATATTGCAAAAGCTTTCTCATACTGTTTATCAATGACATAGAAGTCAGCTAGGGCCTCTTTCAAAGTTGGAGTCACGAAACTCATGTTTAGTTGTTGTTCTATAGCAGATATTACAGCGGATGCATTGTATATAGATGATGGCCAACTGTGAATTGTGGATAAAAGTTGCTTGTGAAAAGCTGAAATTGTGACTAGAAGAGCCATCTCATATGCAGTATCTCGGAGTTGAGGGTTGTTGGTGGGAATATAAGGAACTAAAATTGATAACTGATGATGCCGAGCAAACTCAAACACCCATATTTCCCACGCAGTGGCTGATCCATGCAATAATTTTGGGCATAGAGCTGCTGCTTGTGCATATTTCCCTATTGAAATTAAGCGATCAAGGTATGATAACCCTACCTCATCAAGACGTTCAATTGGGGCTTGTCCTGCTTCAATTGCAGCTAATGCTTTGTCATGCTGGTTATGTTGAAGAAGCCATGCTATATGGTCATCTTCATTCTGAGGCTTCGCAATGATTACATCTTTAGGAGAAACAATATAGTATAACGGTTCATCTCCAGCAATCCACTGCGTTCCTTCACTACCATGATGGTATGCCTTTACCAACTTCCTTTTATCCATCCTCCTTGTCAGGTATATAAGCTAGAATAAGTAGAGCATCTCCATAGGGTGCAAGTCTAGAAATAAAATAATCAGTCTATAATACAGCTACAATATCCACTTGTTTTGCACTGGTAGAGGATGAATAGTTGCTATCTTTTGTATTTGTTCCTCCAGAGGATTTGTGTTGGATATCTGCAATTTTCACAGAGGTTCCCCAACCAATGACCAAAACCCTGTCATCCTGCCACACAAGATGAGGGCGTAAGATCTCTGTAGGTGGACTTGCACGTGGACATTCAATATATGTATTTCGATGATGATTTGCAGCGTCATAAACTTTCACGCCTGCATCATTTGCCCAAGCTAAAAGACTAGTCCTCCACTTCACTGCATGAATAGGACCTTCTCCAGAGTGCAGAACCTGATCATGATTCCCAAACCATCCTTTTGTGTTGAGCAATAGTTGACCAACAAGACCCCCGGCTGCAAATCTCCTCGATGAATTCCTTGCATAGTCTGGATCAAGAGCAACAACTTTCATAGGACGATGGTATTCAAATTTTTCCCTTTCATCTATAAATAAACTGTTTATATATCCATCATCTGAGCATCTCCCAATATATTCTCCTTCTACATCAAAGATCAGGTCATTTACTTTGGCACTGTGAGCTGCAAATTATTTAACCTGTAACGAGTCTTGAGCCAATAATTATTTGAATGTTAATCATAAAACCAGGATTTCGACCATCGCTTGCCACTTGAATGAATCTGGAGTTGTANTCATAAACTTTCACGCCTACATCATTTTCCCAAGCTAAAAGACTAGTCCTCCACTTCACTGCATGAATAGGACCTTCTCCAGAGTGCAGAACCTGGTCATGATTCCCAAACCATCCTTTTGTGTTGAGCAATAGTTGACCAACAAGACCCCCGGCTGCAAATCTCCTCGATGACTTCCTTGCATAGTCTGGATCAAGAGCAACAACTTTCATAGGACGATGGTATTCAAATTTTTCCCTTTCATCTATAAATAAACTGTTTATATATCCATCATCTGAGCATCTCCCAATATATTCGCCTTCTACATCAAAGATCAGATCATTTACTTTGGCACTGTGAGCTGCAAATTATTTAACCTGTAACGAGTCTTGAGCCAATAATTATTTGAATGTTAATCATAAAACCAGGATTTCGACCATCGCTTGCCACTTGAATGAATCTGGAGTTGTAATTGCACGCCTGCATGAGGAAATTTCGGGTTGTTTCGCTCACAACTCCCTGTGCGGAAATGATCATATTTTGGGTCAGCAACAACTCTACAAGATGAAGCCAATGCTCTTTGTGTTCTTTGTAGACACTTTGTCTCCAACGGAGCTCTGCAATGAAAGAGATGTATAGTTGTGATTGAAGTCTACTGAATCTTTGTCAATGGCTAGAGTGTTTCCACTTATGCCGCTGCCATCGTTCGATGATATAACCTCCCTGGATTTGCATGTTTCACCACCAAACAAACCCTCAAATGCAGGATACAAGTGTCCAGGTGTCGATTTGCCAAAAACAGGTAACCAATTCAATCTTTCTGCCTTGCTAGACACCTTCAAAATTAGAAATGAAACTTGATAATAATTCCATTAATTATCATCTATCATTAGGAACCCTTCTCATGGCATTCAGATTAAGAAAAATTGGATCTGTGCAAAATTTGTAGCTTTCTGCCATGTTTCTGTGCTTTTGGTAGTTAAAGAGACAAAATTTGAAAACGTTAACTGCCAAAAGCTCTTCCTTTTGGTAGCTAATGAACAATCATTTGTTCGCCCAAGCCACCAAAAGCTGTAACTTCAACAAAACTTCAGAAAATAAAAAAAAAAATTCCTTACTTAATTTATACTGAGAAGATTTTGGCTGCTTTGACAATGTTCCAGTCTTTTTTACAGGTCTAGTTTTTGCTCTCTACTGCGCCTTCCATTTTCTTTAAAATCATAACCTGCATGTTCTCTTCTGAGATGAAGATTTAATTTATACTCATGTTTGTAGCATTTGTCACAACCCTCATTAGGACAGGCAAAAGGTCGATCTGAAGGGATAGAGCCATATACTGGAGTTGGAACTTTTGGATGAAGAAACTCCCTTTCAGTTTGAGGGGGCAGCTTCACTGCATTTGCCAAATTCTTCTCATGCATCCCTACAACTTATTCAAACTATAATAAAATGTTGAACACAAGTTCTTGCTGCAAACTACTAGACTGAAAAGGATCTCATGCTCGATGACGAGCTTATTTTCTATCTATTCCTACTCTAACCAGTAGAGGCAGATTGGTCAAGTAAAACTGAATTTCCAATGCAGCCAAGTAAGAAACTGATTTACTGATATCATGCTTGATCTTCNCAAAATTAGAAATGAAACTTGATAATAATTCCATTAATTATCATCTATCATTAGGAACCCTTCTCATGGCATTCGGATTAAGAAAAATTGGATCTGTGCAAAATTTGTAGCTTTCTGCCATGTTTCTGTGCTTTTGGTAGTTAAAGAGACAAAATTTGAAAACGTTAACTGCCAAAAGCTCTGCCTTTTGGTAGCTAATGAACAATCATTTGTTCGCCCAAGCCACCAAAAGCTGTAACTTCAACAAAACTTCAGAAAATCAAAAAAAAATTCCTTAATTCATTTATACTGAGAAGATTTTGGCTGCTTTGACAATGTTCCAGTCTTTTTTACAGGTCTGGTTTTTTCTCTCTACTGCGCCTTCCATTTTCTTTAAAAGTATAACCTGCATGTTCTCTTCTGAGATGAAGATTTAATTTATACTCATGTTTGTATCATTTGTCACAAACCTCATTAGGACAGGAAAAAGGTTGATCTGAAGGGATAGAGCCATATACTGGAGTTGGAACTTTTCGATGAAGAAACTCCCTTTCAGTTTGAGGGGGCAGCTTCACTGCATTTGCCAAATTCTTCTCATGCATCCCTACAACTTATTCAAACTGTAATAAAATGTTGAACACAAGTTCCTGCTGCAAACTACTAGACTGAAAAGGATCTCATGCTCGATGACGAGCTTATTTTATATCTATTCCTACTCTAACCAATAGAGGCAGATTGGTCAAGTAAAACTGAATTTCCAATGCAGCCAAGTAAGAAACCGATTTACTGATATCATGCTTGATCTTCACTTGAACAACAATGGAAGACATATCATGCATAAAAGAGGTTTAAATAGATGATAAAAACAATCTTCTTCTAACAAAAATATCCTTGGGTTTATGCTGCTCATAGAATCCAAATAGTCAGCAATAGGGTCATCGAATTCACAAAGAAATACCTTTTTGAACTGCTGATCCAACTGAAAATTGAAATGATGTTGAAAGCTTCCTTTACTGATCTCACTATTGAATGTAGGCTGCTCAACCCTTGCCGGAGAAACATGTAGGATGGACTTTTGATCTGGACTTTTCATCTCCTCACCTTCTTCTCCATATTTGTTGCAATTCTCCTATGTCTGCACATCTGAAAGATGAAGGCTGCCCTCATCTTCTACTGCAGATCCAAATCCGGGATTTAGGTCTTCTCTGTTATTGGGATCAAGATACTCATGACTAGTATCAATTACAACATCAACACATTCTTGATCATGATTCTTGTGTTCTAGCTGAAGATTAGACAGTCCCTGCAAATCTGGAATTTGTAGGCTGTCCTCATCAACCTCTATAGATCTGAAACTGCCACTTGTTGTCTTGTTAATTTGCTCATCATTTCCAATTTTTTCAGAAGAAACAATATGATCTTCATGACAACCTAAAACAGTGGATGCATTTAATACGATGTCAAAAGCATCACTAAAGTTATCATGGTGTGAATCATTGATCTCTTGATCATAATGAAGAATATCCTCTACAACAACTTCATGAGTATCTAATTC
Source organism: Picea mariana (assembly GCA_032191745.1). Lineage (NCBI taxonomy): Eukaryota > Viridiplantae > Streptophyta > Pinopsida > Pinales > Pinaceae > Picea > Picea mariana. The sequence goes on along the minus strand of JASDQU010193413.1, from coordinate 1,411 downwards.
TTTAGTCAATAATTGAATTTCATGACAACATTGAGGATAGAGAAGATCAACTGGAAATATCCCTTTACAAAACACATGGAAGGCAGCATGAAAATCAGCCAAAGAGATGATACTAGCAATAGGCAAAGATTGGTACCAATCACGAGCAATCCCTTCTAATGAAAAACAAAAGAGCCGGATCTGAACATCCTCATGCACTACCTGCAACCGATGCATGTAATCATGAAAGTCCAGCAAATGTTCAGTTGGAACTTCCCACTCTTCTCCTCGAAATCTGGGAAGACTGTTCTCCCATTCATCTCTAGTAGGTACTTGATTAGGGAAACCAACAATACTTGAAAAATCACAGAACACATACCTCTTGGCTAAGATCCTGTTCATGTCATACCAGTGGAGTCACCAACAGATTTCTGAACAATGGAGTTGCCACTGAATTCGTCCTTCATGGAGTCGCCAGATAGATGATTACAACCGAATAATGTCCAGGATTTGCCTATCATCAAAGATGGATCTATGTCATCTCCCAGGGAAGCTGAGCTTCAATCTCCTCTCCCTGGCAACGACGCCAATTTGTTATCACTCCAAGAGACTCCTTAGGGTTGTAGGCTAAGGATGCTTGGTAACTTAAGAAATTATAAATAATCAAAGTGTGGATCAATGGGATAACTCAAGGGCTTAATGAGAAGAACAACTTATCATGCATCCAAATGAGCCAGTGCTTTTAGAAACCAATAATCAGATATAGTAATTGAAATGGGATATGAAGAACACTATTCTAGATAACCAAGTACATTAACATGCAGGGTCATACAAGATAGTAAGAGATCATTCAATTTAGATTTATGAGCTAAATAAGAAGACGACAGTTCTTAATAGCTGAGCTAAATTGAATCAAATTACAGAGCAATGTAACACATGAGAAAATATGACAATGGTAGCAAAAGAAGACTGTCATTCATATCAAGATAAGAGTCTTAGTACATATGCCAAATTGTATCCAAAATGGAACCCCCCAGACTCTTAGAAAAGCTAGACATTTATAGCCTTTTACAATCAATTTTCAAATACTAAAACAATGGATCTGATATACTAAAAACAAAAAGTAAACTAAATTTACAAAAAACTAGGAAGAGATCCTCAAGATGAGGTCAATCTCTATCTTTTGGTCTTCAATCGTTGGTTAAAAGTTGATGAAGTGTAGTCTAGGCTTCCAAGGCTCTTTGATCTGTTCCTCTAAAAGTGGAATTCGAATTTGATGATGTGTGCCAAAAATCCTGAAATTCTACCTTTTAAAATGAGGCCAAATGTGTTTGAACAACCTCTCTCTGACCTTGTCTCACAAAAGTAGCATTTAAATCTGACTTGATAATTCACCACCTATCTATTTGAAACCCTTTCAAACCATTCTAAC
>JASDQU010193411.1:0-20027 GCA_032191745.1 Picea mariana | reverse complement strand
CAGTGAGTTGTAAAAGAATTAAATTAGTTAACACAAATTTTATTTTTTTGAGTATTATGCACAGTAATGTCCCTCTGTTGGGTTGGGGGACAACTTTTGCCACTATCTTGTATAAAAAATTACAGAAAGAAATGTGCCAAAAATCATGATAGGAAGACAACAATTAACTTTAGGAATGTTAAGTTTATGCTTCTAGGAACTTTTCCCAAGGTATGTATCTCTTCAACAATCTGCAATAGATCATCCCCTAGCAAGTCAAAAAATCCTTCACAGAATTCGATCGACCAACCATCTTGCATGTGACTCTTGTCCCTATGAAATATACCAAGAAGTAAGTAAGTGAAAGATCAAGAGTTTTCCTTCGTACTATATCCCATTGCACTACAATAGTCTTCAAATGTTTAAGAGATTCCATGAATTGTTGTGATTCCCCAAACCTCTATTAGGATCAATTTTAATCAAATTTTCTTCCACCATGTTCTGAAATCCCTAAATATCCAACCAAGAAGGGTTCAACTTAAATGGAGCCATGAGACAACCCTAATACCCCTCTATCTCTAGAAATATAGGAAAATGGTATGAGCATTTAACCTTATAAACCCATAATATATAGACATTAGTTGACTACAAGATTAAATTTTATCTTGAACCAAAAAGCGATCCAACCATTTGAGAAGATAAGAGAAAATTATGAACCAAAAAGAGATCCAATCATTTGAGAATACTGGCCATATTAGAGAAATCATTTCTCTAGGTAGAACTAAGAACAACTACCTCGATATCCACTAGGCCCGTTATTTCCAATTTGTTAACAAAGTATTGAGACAGTTGGTCCTCTCTAATTGATTCCGCTGATATTTCCCCCTACCCATAGAAATATTGAAATCACCACCAAAGATAGCATTATTCACTTGAAGATGTTGAATGTCTACAAGATGATCATAGACTACTTCCCTTGCTCTATATGGGTTGTACACACATATCATGAACTCTGAGTATAGTTCTTTGAACTTGACCTTCAAGACCAAAGCTGATTTCATAGAAAAACATATTATGACAGAAATTGTCTAAGAATAACTAGTAATAATAGCTCTCGACATTCCCTCAATATCAATCTAGATAAAATCCAAGACAAGCAATAGGTCACTCAACTCATGGATGATAGAATCATACTTCCCTATTATTTCTTGTAAAAATATTACATGTGTAAGTTCTAATCCCATTAATCTCCAATTTTTTTTTTTAGTGTCTTCCACCAAGACCCCTCACATTAGCCAACATTATTCTCATGGATGGGGGCATGAAGGGACAACAACAACTCTAAGTACCCCAGAAATGAGTCTTTAGCGCCCTTGAGATACCTCTCGGTAGGCCTGGAATTTCAAATTTCCCTTGCCGGTCAAGTGAAAATTTGATGAAGGTTATTTTATTTTCATGCCTATCACTTTACGTTTTAGGAAAAACCATAAGTGTCAAATTATTTTTTATATTATATGAAAATTTCGTTGTTATAATGTTTTTCCTACTTTTGTATTTTGACTATACAATTTTCTTTAACAAAATAATAATATAAAACAAACTCAAGAAAAGTATTGATAATCTAGGTTGTAATTTAATTTATATTATCAAAACAATATTATGGAATATTACATAATACATAGCTCCAAAATATAGTTTTAAAGAGTTATCAATGTTGAGATTTTACAAATTAAACATTTCAGCTACAACCCCTACATCCTTGGGAAAAATTCAAAATTGAAGATATGGTTAACTATGACATCTAAAGCTCAAAAATCATGGAACATCAAGAAACCCTTCACATCTGAAGATGAATCTACATGGAACAACCAACAGCTCTTGACATTCGAAGCTCAAACAATATGGAACAAGAAATAACCTAAAACTGTAACAAAAATGAACAATAATTAGATTTATTTCTTTAAAAATTTAAATGATATAACTTTAAACCATAAAAGCAACAATCTTATTTTTATTAACTAAACTACTTTTGTATTTACCAATTGAAATCATAAAAATGCCTACTATTTAAAGAAGATAACACTTACCCATCCTTTTTTCAAAAAAATGGCCACCATTGTTACTTCAGTGACCAATAACAAAGGATTCCACATGAAACTCAAAATTCTCAAAACTTTATTTTCCTACAAAAAAAAATATTTTAATTAAAAATAAATTAGTTTTCAAAACTTTACTTGCTTGTAAAAAAAATAATTTTAATTAGAAAATTTTTATGAAAGACAGAGTTCATTGTTAACTATAATTTACAAGTATTTATATGCCTTGTATATTAGATGACAACATATACTACATCCATTAACTCTATACATTAACCTGTTAAAGATAATGAAAATATTAACCAACTAAATATATTTTAATTGAATATGAAGCATTGTTAACTTTTTTTGTTCTTTCTGAGAATTCTAGGTGAAACTCAAAATTTTCAAAACTTTACATTCCTACAAAACAAAATATTTTTAATTAGAAATAAATCGTGAAAGACCAATTCATTGTTAAGTACAATTTACAAGTATTTATATGCCCTATATATAATTTCACAACATATACTGCAAAAATTAACTATGTACATTAACCAATTAAAGATAATAAAAATATTAACCATTTTAATAAAAGATAATGAAAATATTAACCAATTAAATATATTGTAACTAAATATGAAGTACCGTTACATCTTTTTGTTCACTTTATAAAAATGCTTACTATTTAAAGAACATCAAACTTACCCATTCATTTTTCAAAAAAAAACTGTAACCAATAACAAAAGATTCCATATGAAACTCAAAATTTTCAAAACTTTATTTTCTCCAAAAATATTATTTTAAATTAGAAATAGATTATGAAAGACTAGTTCATTGTTAACTATAATTTACAAGTATTTATATGCCCTGTATAGAATATAACAACATATACTACAACCATGAAAATATTAACCAATTAAATAAAATATAATGAAAACATTAACTAACTAAATATATTATAATTGAATATGAAGTTTATAACTAGTTTGCTCTGTTTATAACAAAGGTTCACCAACTACAAATTATAGATTAGATTTCATCATAAATCAAACCTTCTCAAGTTATACAATAAATATTTACAAATACTCACTTCAAAAGATAAACAATAATAACTTACCAGCTCTCAAAGATCAAGAAGTCTTCTTGACTTTGTATCTCTCCATATCCCATATACTACATTCCAATCCACATTAGATAATTTAGGACCATTCAAAGATATTCTCATTAGTGCATCTAATGTATCCAATCCCAACTTTGATTTTCTAATATCCTTGATGATGTTTTGTTTAGAAAATTCTCTTTCACAATCCATTGTACTTGCAGGAATAGTGAGTATATCTTGCCATAATTTCATCATATGAGGATAAGTTTTGTTCCATTGTTTTGTGTTACGAAATACCTTCCATGCTTCTTTCATTGAAAATCCCTCACAAGATAGATTCAATATATCAACAAAAGAGTGCAACTCTCTTTTACAATCATTAATATCAAATAATGGAATAGATTCAATATCCTTTGACATGGTATGCTGCAAATGTTGAAATTTTTTTAAAAGCCAACGCTCGGAATTTTTCTCATGTCTATGACGCTCTTTTGGATAATAACAAGGACTAAACAATTTGGATTCATTAAAAAGATGGAGATCTGGAAATCTTTTATTCAAATATTCTACGAGAGACTCAATATAATATTTTGTGAGTTGTTGACAACTCTTTTGTGTTCTTTCGATGCAAGGTTTCAAAGTATGTTTCTTTACATCACTATAATCAATCTCTACAGTTGGGATAGAGATGTATTGTAGCTCATGTCTATCTATAACTACCCCTTCATCTTTAATTTATATATATCCATATTGAGAATCACTTAAAAATTTTGAAAGATAGGTTATACCCTCTGCAAATGTTTCTTTTCTCAAAAACCATCTAGACAATGTACTTATAGTTACTTCAAGAGCCAACCCAATAGTTGTAATGTCAACATTTTCTTCTTGAAAAGTCTTATTCAACTTGTTCAAATCACCCAACACATCAGCGAGCATATGAAAACAAAACTAAATGGAGTAAATTTGTGTCTTATCATACCATGTTGAAGTTTTTTTTTCATTTTTCCACAAACTTAAAATTGTTGGCATAAGCTTCACAAGCCTTATAATAACTTCTCCCCTAGATAACCATCTCACTGAGTGTATCTATAAAAAATCAAGAACATCGATTTGCATGACTTTAAGAAAATCATTTAATTCGTTGCTTCTCTTTGGCGAGTTTTGAACCCATGAATACACCTTATTTGCAATTTTTTCAACATATAATAACTCTGGGACTTTCTTAGAAGCATCTGTTGTTGCTAAAGACTCGCGATGAGCTACACAATGAAATATAATAAGATTTGGAGTGTATTTTTAAAAAAAAGATATGAATCCATTTTCATGTCCAATCATTGCTGAAGCTCCATCTGTAGAAACTACTATCAAATTTTTATTCTGAAGGCCTCTAACATTTAATAATTCACTAACACTATCATATGTTGTTTTTCCTTTTCCATCCATTACATTCTTAATCTTCATAAACTGTAAAATAGGTGGTCCAAAACCCTTTGAATCTAAATAGGTTGCATAAACAACAATGTGTTGCTCTAAGGTGCGATCAGTGCTTTCATCAACCATTAATGAAAATAAAGGACTTTCCAACATATTTTTATCTGAATGAGCTCAAGATGCTTTGATATGCAATATATAAAATCATTTGCAGACGTACGATTTGTGTATGAAGAGTACTCTTGGGACTTTGGCATGTGTTGTGTTTTTGTATCCATGAGAAATTTGCAAAGTTTTTCATACTTTGATAAAGATAATTCTTCTTGACAAACAAAGTATGATATTTTCGTTGTGGTAATCAGTCTTTCCTTATTTTTATCTTCTATCTCTCTAATATGACCTGGTATTGGCTTCATATTTCTCTCTAATGCACTAATCCATCTTGTCTTTGCATATTTATGTACTAGTGATTTTTCATGAGTAAAAAGAGCATCATGTTGTAATGTGGTACAACCATTCCCTGAACCCCAAGGTCCATTCATCCTATACTTCTCACAATAGCTACATTTAATAGTTATTGTATCACCATGCCTTGCATAATTCAACCAATCAAACTTATCTAACCACTCCATATGGAATTTTCTTTTTGTCTTCACTTCAATTTTATTTTGATCATCAACCTCTTCTTCAACTTCATTTGTTTCTTTATCTAGATCATCACTATAAAAACTTCCAAAATTTTCATGCAATTGTTGTTCCAATTGAGTATTATGGGTTTCTTCACATGTTTTTGATTGTTTGGAGTCTTGGAAGTTTGTTCTTTTGTCCATCCAAACATTTCTTCAATTGTAACTTGCATTTTTCTTTTTTGAGACATGTTTGTATCCACCTACGTAAAAGAAATAGGTGAAACCCAAGAGTCAACTCAAGAGTGTCCCAAACAAAACCATATATAAATCTATACTTGTCTATAAAAAAAAATTCAAAATTCTTTAATTATAAAATTTATAAGTGTAATAACCAATACCTATTAAAATTTATAAATGTAATAACCAATACCTATTAAAATTTATAAGTCCTAATATTTATTGTAACATTAAAAATTATTATTTATAGAGGTTAAAAAAAAAACCTAAAACACATGCTTCTAAAGACACTATATACTAAGACATATCCATTAAATGTTTTTGGTCAACATACCTGGAAGGCTCGATAGGTGTAGGTTATTGTAATGAATAGAAACCTCATGTATTATGATTTGTTGCATGTTCAATCTGCTTGCTTCAGTGGAAAATAATTCAATGTGATAAATGACATTTCACTTCACCATCCAAAGAAACTAATATAAAAACCATGGAAAAGAATTGAAGGTGAGAAATGACATTTCACTTCACCATCAAAAGAAACTAAGATAAAAAGCATGGAAAACAATTGAGCATGAGAAATAACATTTCACTTAACCATAGAAAGAAACTAAGATAAAAACTATTTGAACAATATTACAACCCATAGGAAGATATACATTTGTATGTAGTAAGGGGATTAACAATGAAAAACCCACTTACATTTAAGGAGGAATTTATATTAATATAGCAAGAGATAATTGTCTTCAATGCTAATTGAACACTAAATTATAATAAGTTTTAGCACTCCCCCCCCCTTCCACGTCATTATTGACATGTAGATTTTTTATCTACGTGTCAAATACGTGTTGAAATAAAAAATACGTCCCACGGGACGTCAAATTACATCCATGCTCACAATATCCTTGAGTGTTCTATTCATTTGGTGGGTTCTCACAATATCTTTGGGAGGCAAGATCACCGAAGGAACCAAATGTTGTTCTTTCCAATGTCTATGACCATGTCTCTATCTCTTCCACCTCAAATTCAGGGTTGTTGGGAAGGGATCCTTATATGCTTAGACTGCGCGATAATCCTCGTCCTCTAGGGGCTTGGGATTTGGTTCTTCGAAGGATCCTTGGTCATAACGTGGGGCACAAGTCCTCCCTACAACATGTGTAGGAGAAAGCATCCCGAGAGGCAGGACTGAAATTTGACGTCCCGTGGGATGTGTGTTTTATTTCAGACCGTATTTGACACATAGATAAAAAATCTACATGTCAATAATGACATGCAATAAAATGTCAAACACATCAAATTGACATTTAAATACATAGATTACCCGTAAAAATGTATAGTATGTACTTCGTACTACATTAACCACCATAAACACCTTATAGGTACTTATTGGTTAAATTTAAATTTAAAATATTTAAATTGTATAATATATATCTCAATATATATTATTATTAATGTTTTATTATTATTATTAGGTTGTTATTTTTCATTGAATATATATTTTTTAAAATTTTCAAAATTTTTGTAATATAGTTATATTAAAGAGTGTGACTTGTGACTCGTAACTTGTAAATATGGTTATCTTGTATTAGTTGGTAGAATTATTTTATAGTGACATATAATAATAATCATGAGATATTTATAGTAAGGCGGCATGGTGAACGATTTTTTTGATGACACCTGGACAATATTAGTTGAGGGAGTAAATGAACGATGAAGGTGCCCACATTCCAAGGGTGGAGCCGGTATTCTCCACTCTAGCTCCCAAGATTGTCATTTGCAATTGCGAGTGCTTTGGAGAAAACCCTCTCTGAAGTTATGGCTTCATGCTAAGAAAATTAAATGCAAACCCTACCAGGCTACCACCAAATCCAAGGATTAAATAGACGGAAACAATGGCTTCCAGACTTGGGTACTCTAATTCCTCCAACAGTTCAGAGCAACAACAACTAGAGGTACATTCATACTCTATATTTAAAATCAATGTTTTCTTGTTTTCCATGATTATTTGTGATTCACCATGGTTTTTCCTCTTTTAATGGTTAATCCCTGTGCCATTCATGAGTAATCTTTTAATGGTTAATCCTCCTGTCATTCATGAGTAGTTACTAACCTACTAGTGACTCAGGGGAAAGAAACTACACTCAAGTTAACCAACTCATTCCAAAATCATATTTATATTTTGAAAATACCCTTTAATTAACGGTTTTTATTGGATTGGTTCTATGTAGGGAACCAGGTTGGACACAATCATTTATTCTATAGTATAGTATAGTGAGTGTTGTTGAGGATAATATTCTTGTTAAATTTAAAAGGAGACATAAATCATATTTCTATTCCAAAAATCCCCTTTAATTCACTGTTTTTCTTGATTTGGAAGGGTGGATAGTATATTCTTGTTAAAGTTTAAATGAGACATAAATCATATTTATATTTAGGAAATCCCCTTTAATTCAGGGCTTTTCTTAGAATGGTTCTGTTATTACTCCAAGAAAGTCTTTGTGGTTGTGGGTCAAATATGCTTGGTAACTTAAAGTAAACTTGTTTTTGTATTTTGTATGTGTGGATCAATGGGATGACTCAATTACAGTATGGTATTCAGACAGTCAAAATGAGAATCAAATGAACCAATGCTCTCAAGGATCAATATTCAGATGATAACTTTTAAAGTGGGTGAGAAAACAATGCCTATAAACCAAATACAAATGTAGGTTTTAATAAACGATGATAAGAAACTATTAATCAAGTTATGAGCTAACCAATGAGATGACAATCATTCTGCAGCTGAAACAACTTGAATAAAAGTACAGAAGGAAATATGAGAATATGACATCAATAAAGACAGAAAACTGTGATTTGTATTATCATATGAAAAGTTTGTTTACAATATAGTATTTCTGCTATCCAAAATCGAACCCTTACTTTATCAAATTGATAAGTATTTATATCCTTTACAATAGATATCAAATCCTTGAAAAATGGATCTGGATTTCTAAAAATAGAAAACAGAAGACAAAACTAAATACAATAGGATAACTACGAACTAGTTCCTATGAATCGAACTGTCTTCAAAGCTTGTCTTTGACATCTGGTCTTCATCATTGCTATGTTTCTTTTGTGTCATGGAGGAAATGACACATGTATTAAGTAGTTGGAAAACTTTCAACAACTATGAACAAAGCTTTAGTTGACTAATTTACCATTCTCCTCCAAAATCTTCACGAATCTTTGGAACTGAATATTTTATGATTTGGTGATTCATCTTTTAGATGTCCTCTTATCCTTTAAATCACCCAAAAGCTTCTCTGTTCAAGCTCAAATCTTCAAAATTCTTACTCTGCGGTTTCACCAGCTATTTGTCCTTAGGATTTGCTAATTAGCTAATGAAAGCCCTGCTTTTCAACAGCTAATTGGTTATAATTGTGCCTTCTGTGCTAGTGAAAGATCTATTTTTTCAAAAAGGAAAACTTTCGTATCCAAAACTGTTGTTTCATCACAAATCATTATTTATTTGATTGATCTCCCTGCAAATTCATAGCAACCCATGCCAACACCTATAAATATGGATGTGTGGTAATTTTTGCCTTCAATTTTTTTGATCTTCCTCTTCAGGCACTTAGCTAACCACCATAAGCTGTTATAATCCTTTGTGGTCTTTTTCTTCTTCTTTTTCTCCTTTATACTTTCATGTGCCAGCTTCTCAAACACTGCATTGGTCTTTGCAAAATTTTCTGATAAGGCTTTATATCTTTCCTTTATCACCCTTTCTAAAACCTCTTGTTGTGCTATTACCTCTTTCAACTCCTTAATCTTCTGTGTTTTCTTTGATTTCTTATTTCTTGAGGTTTCACCTTCATCTTTGGAAGTAAAAACTTCAAAATCTTGTGTAGGTTCCATGGAGTACTTTGGACTTTTTTTGGCTAGACTTTCATCTTCTTTTTTTGGTTCTGTTCTAAATCTGTGTATGGAAGATTTAGAGCATTTGTCTTTTTTAATGTGGATTTCTCTGAGTTTGTTTCAAAATCTAGTTTCTTTTTATCTTTGTTGGGCTTTATGCTTGAATTTTTGTCTTCTAGTGGATTTGGGAGAGCTCTCCTTCTCCTTGAGATACTCTGAGGGGTTGACTATTTCTTGCATTCTTTCTTCTCTTCATTTATAGGTTGAGTTTGGGTTTCAAAACATTCCCAGAAGAAAAAGTTCTTCCAAGTTCTTTTTCTCTGTCTCAGTTCTTCCAAGATGATCATTTTAATCAGGCCATAATGACAAAGGGAATTTTTGATGTTGAATGGTTCATCTCTGATCTTATTACACACCTTGGTTAGGCTTCTATGAAGAAAGAAAGGAAAATTTAGAAGGACTTTCCCTGTGAAGTGTTCTAAGAGTCTAAAATTATATAACATTAACTTGTCATACCTGCCCTTTGAGGTTAAATATAACTGAATGCCTTTGAACAGATCCTATCATTCATATTCAAGGTAAGAAACAAGGATGATTTTCTTCTAGATTATACTTCAGAATTCTGTCTTGAGGTATGATCTAAATTCCAAATTCTTGGTCACTATTGTTTTAAACCAATTTTGGCATGTTCTAGGTAAACTAGTTGTTGAAGCGATGACAGCTTCAGCAACTATTAGTTCCAGCGAGCCCACTGTAGCTTTCTTTCTATCGTAAGACTTTGAAAACACCTCTGCAATTGCCTAGTGATAGTCCTCCTATAACCTTTCCACATATGTCATACAACCTGCATCTGAGAAACGCTTTTGCACCTCTAGATAAGACTGCAAGAAGGATAAATTGTCTAATTCTTTCCTCAAAAGTCGTCCTCCTTGCTTCCTTTACATCTGCAACTTAATCACTAGATAATTTTTACATGGTTGAAACAACAAACTTCTTAATAATGAAAAGGCTAGCGTTGGTGAAAACAACTCTATGTTGTCAATGAAATATGAAACCCCATAATAGAAATTTTTGAATGATGTGAGTTTGAAATAGGAAATGGTGATTTGATTTGATGTCATCAGCTAACTGGTACTTTATCCTCTGGTTGCAATGATGATTAAGAGTGTGTCACGTCTTCAAACCCTTCTCTATCTACCCCAATAAATTCATGAGAGAAATCTATCATGATGTCCTACTAAAACGTGATGAAAAAGTGTCATCACACATTTGTGTCCATTAATTCTCCATGATGATTGTATGGCATGTGTCCGGCGTATCCTTTTTGGGTTTCTAAAGTCGTTGGAGGAAAACCTATGTTGACGCTTTCACCGGCTCATTTGTTGTTGAGAGTACACTTTAGCCATTGAAACCTGAGCCTTTCACCATCTAACTTCAACTTCAAAACAAATGTTAGATCGTGAAAATCTTTTTTCTCAATTTTTTGAAAAGACCTTTTGATGATCAATTTATTTCTAGGATAACATCTTAGATCCTATATTTTGACACTTCTAAAATTTAATATATATATATATATAGAGAGAGAGTGTGTGTGTGTGTGTGTGTGTGTGTGTGTGAGAGAGAGAGAGAGAGAGAGAGAGAGAGAGAGAGAGAGAGATGACCCTAATTTATGACAATGCAATCACCTATAAAAAGGAACAAATTGACTGATTCATTTTGAGAGATAACATTTGGCTCCAGCTAGGATGGAGACCTCCGTGTGAGGTTTCCAAGTACCTACTTTGAATCAATAGCCGTATTTACAGTTTGAAATCAAAATTGATTTTACTCAGTATTCCATTGGGCATGGAGTTATTGACGAAAAAAAAACAAAAACAAAACTGAAAAGGATATGTACAAATAAGAAGGCTTTAAGGAAAGCATCATGAAAAGTAGAGCTTCAGAAATTTCCCATTGAATGGGCCACCTAATATTTCTTCACCTGCAAGATATTGCAGGACAAAAGTATTGTTCTATTGAGCTGATGCTATGACAAATGGACATGTCTAGAGTGCATCAAACTTACCAAGTTTTCTCTTTTCTTGTCTTGCTACATCCCATTTCAGAACCAAATCCCCTACCTTGAAAATATATGTCTTAACTTTTCTGTCAAAGATTTCTTTCATCTTCCTTTGGTGTAACTCTATCTTTTATAGAAGTTGTTCTCTATCTTGTTGCAGCCCTACCAAATTGTGGATCCTCCTAGTTATATCATTTGGCTCAGAGTTAGCTTCTTGTAAAAAAATTTCAACTGGCAGTGCAAGTTGAACAGGAAAGATGGCTTCAGTTTCATATACCAACTAGAAGGGGGATGTGCCAATTGAATTTTTATTTGTAACTCTGTCAACCCACAAAGTAAATTTCAACTTGGAATCCCATCCCTTGGTATTTTGTTCAAGCAACCTCTTTATGATTCTGACTAAACTCATATTTGATGATTTAACTAAGCCATTTCCCTGTGGATAGTAAGAAGTAGAATGTACCAGCTAAATTCCCATCTCTTCACATAATTTTACCAAGTGTTTATCATTAAATGAAACAACGTTGTCTGTGACTATTCTTTTAGGGCAGCCAAATCTGGAGAATATGTTTTCTTGCAGAAAATTAATGATGACAGTGTGATTGGCATTTCTTGTAGGAATGACCTCGATCCATTTGGTAATATAATCAGTAGCCACAAGGATCCATTTATGATGATTTCTATAAGGTGGATGAATCTCACTTATGAATTCCAACCCCCATTGCTAAAAATGACCCGTGACCACAACAGGTTTGAGGGGAAGAGATTTTAGTTGTTTTTTGCCTGCAAACCTTTGGCATTTGTAACATGTTTTTACAAATTGACACACATCTGAAAATAAGGATGGCCAATAGTAACCAGCTCTTAGTATTTTATGAGCAGTAGTCTTCCAATAGTGATGTCCTTCACACTCACTATTATGAAATTCAATCATGATTTTAGCTGATTCCTCTTGGTTTATGCACCTCAAGAGAATCCCTGTTGGATTTTTCCAAAACAATAAGTTGTCATTCATGTAGAAATTTATGGATTTGAGCTTCAAATCTCTCCCTTGTGTTTTTGTCAAATCTGAAGGAACTGATAAATTCTACAGAAAATAAATGATGTGACTATACCATTCACATTCATCTAGGTGAGGAGAAACCTGCAAATTGTCACTACCTCTGTCTTCTAAAATTTGAATGTCATCTGCATTTATATCCACAAAATTTATCTCAAACATCTTACAATTTTCTTCTGTAAGGAGCTTGGCAAGGCCTTGACCTCTCACAAGTTTTGTTGGTTTGATCTCAACATCACATTCAATTAACTTTTCTATCCACTTACTCCTTTTTCCATCTATGTCGGGTTGTATAAGAACATCTTTAACTGAGCTTGAAGGTACATCAGCTATTAACTTGGCTTGAAGAATGTAAATCCTGAAGGCTTTTAATGACTTGATGAGTGCATATGCTTGTTTTTCCAATGGTTAATACTTTACTTCAGAATCTCTCAAAACTTTACTGAAGAAGGCAACTGGCTACTCCTGATCATCAACATTTCTCTGCAATAGTAAAACTGCAATTGTATCTTTTGAAGCAAATGAAAATATATTAAACTCCTTGACAAAGTTAGGACTGATTAAAACAAGGGCTATTATAATGGCTTCTTTGATAGAATTGAAAGAGTGTTTAGCTTCTTCATTCCATCTTACTTCAGAATTCTTTCTTAACATACAAGTAATGTGCTTTGTATGTTTTACAAAGTTTTCTATAAACCTCCTAATAAAGTTCATAGTTCCAAGGAAAGAATGAATATCCTTTTTTGATCTAGGAAGAGACAATTTTTTAATGGCTTCTACTCTTTTTGGATCAATCCTTACCCCATCAGATAAAACAATATGTTCAAGCAATTTCCCTTATTTAAGTGCAAAATTAGATTTCTTAGGATTAAGAGAAATGCCATACCTCCTACATTTTAGGAATGCCTTCCTCAAATGCTGCAAATGATCTTCATGGCTACTTGAAAAAAAAATTATGTCATCAAGATATATCAGAAAAAAATTGTCTTTCTCTCCAACGAATGCGATGTCCATTGCTCTCTGGAAACTAGCTCCAGCATTCATCAGTCCGAAAGGCATCTTTTCATACATGAAAGTGCCCCATGGAGTGGTAAAGGAAGTCTTTTCTCTATCATCCAGATGGACAAAAATCTGATTGTATCTGGAGAACCCATCAATAAAGGACATCATACTTGACCCTGATACCTTTTGTAAAATGTGTTCCATCTTGGGCAGCGGGTAGTTGTCTTTCCTAGAACACTTGTTTAAATTTATGAAATCCACACAGAGTCTGATCTCTCCATTTTTCTTTCTAACAGGTACAAGGTTAGCAATCCAATCTGAGTATCTGAGAGGTATAATAATTTTAACATTCAATAATTTCTTGATCTCTTTTTCCATGGTAGGCAGTAACATAGAAATGAGAGATCTAAGATTCTATGGTTTAGTATCTTTATTTAAAGGAATCTTGTGTTGAATTATCTCGGTGTTGAATGTTTTCAAGTCACTGTATTTCCAAGCAAAGATATCAACAAATTATCTTAGCAATTCACCATAATCATCCTTTTGTTCTTCAGACAGATGAGAAGCTAAGTTGACATATTTAGGATCTTTTTCACTAGCTACATTTAACTGAAAGACATATGAGTCCTCTTCCTTCTTTTCCAATTTGACAGCCACATCATTATTATCAAACAACCTTTCTAAAGGGACCAATCCTTTAGGAATTCTGTTGGTGGACAATTGAACAATTTCATGTGCTCCAATTTTACTTCTTAGCTTTGGCTTCTCAACTTCTTCATCATGTTCATTCTCCAAATCAATCTGCAAATCTGCAACCTCATCCATTACTGCAAGGAATCTGGTGAGTTCAACATCATCTTCAAAAACCTTCCAAAACTTTACATTATCAGGGAGTGATGGCCTATACTTTACTTAGACTTCATAGTTTAATTTAGGGGGTTATGGAGGTATGAAAGAGCAGGCTGAAATAGCCAATGAATCAGCTAGTTCATGCATGGCTCTAGGAACATGAGTAATCTTGAAATCTGTAAAAGCACGGATTATTGTTAAAACTTCATCTCTATAGGCTTTCAACCTAACATGTTTGGCTTGAAAGAATTTGTCTACTTGTTGAATTATTAGGTCTGCATCTCCAAATACCTGTAGTCTCTTAATATTCATCTCTATGGCTGCATTTAATCCTAGGAGAAGGACCTCATACTCTGCAATGTTGTTAGTTTCTTTAAAATCAAGCTTAAAATATAAATTAGTGGTTTCCTTCACTGGGGAAATGATGACTATGCCTGCTTCAGCTGATTCTCTCATACATGCCCCATCAAAGAACATTGTCCATAAACAATTTTCACCTATTTCTGTTGGCTGCACAATGGGTTGCTTAAGTAATAATGATTCAGAAAGAGTGTCGTCAATTTGAAGTATACATGAACCCATACCTGTGTCCACTAAATAAATTGGGTGATTGACTGGATTCTGATCATCACTGATTATGTATGCAAGATGAGATTCTTTGTACAACCTTCTACTTTCTCCACCAAACACCGGAATGGTGGGGTATGATAGATCCATTTGTAGAGTTCCACCAAGTCTTTTCATGAAAGATATGAACAAGAGACATCCAAATTTGGGAGGGATGTTTTCCACAACCACATCCATCACCATGGTTTTCATTGATGATGAGGTCAAGGTCATTGCCAAAACTTTAATAAGTCCAAATCATTTAACTCTCTTGGGGTCCAAAGAAAAAAGATCATGATAAGTCTTAGTGATTTCTAGACCAAGTTCTTCCATCACAACCTTTGGCATTAGATTATGAGATGCACCTGAATCTAAGAGACAATTGTGCAAGATTTTGTCACGAATGTTCAAGGAAATGTAAAATGGTGGACAAATCTCATCCCTATATTCAATAATAGGGCCTAGGACAATAGTAGGTTGATTATATTGAATGTTGAGGATATCAGCAGAGTCATAAGTGCAGCTAGGATCAAGGGTGCTCAAAATGTTTTTCTTAAATGACTCATTTTTCATCAGCCCAACTAGAGGGATTGGAATTTTAATTTTTTGGATTTCTTCTTCAAGATTAAAAGATAAAGAGATATTGTCAGATGTTTTTACCTCGTCGAATGATGTTTTTAATGCAATCTGTGGTTCCTTTAAGTTCTGTTGATTTGGATTCTATTGCTTGGCAGGTACACGGTTTTTATTTTGAGGAGGAGGTGTAGTACTCTATTTTGTAGAAGATGCCTTAGACCTGAGATTGTATCTATTTTTCTCATCTGCCTAAAATAAACCATTGTCATCAGAGAGTTCATTAATTTTTTCATTTGTAAGGGCCTCCTCATAATCATTTTGAGTCAAAAATGAATTTTCCAGCTCTGCTTTGAAACAATGAATATGGTCTTCTTGATTTTCAGGACATTCATCTTCATCATATTCTTCCATCACAACATTTTGAAGAGGAGCCTCTATCTTCTGATCCTCAATAGGATTTCTTTCTCTCTACAAAATCTGCACTTGTTGATTATTTCTCCTAAAGTTGTTTGGATTCTGATTTGAATTTATGTTTGTATAATCATAAGTACCCCTTCCTTTGACATGATGTTTGCTTTCAATTTTAAGTTTATATATCTCAGAAGTTAAAGACTCTAACATTTTAGCCATCTTGTCTAGTTTTGGATTAGTATGGGATGAAGAAGAAGCTTCATCTCTAGGCTTTCTTCTATAAGTGTTTCCCTTCAACTTATGAGCAACCAATATATTCGATTCCACTTCAAGGGAAGAATCTTGCATTAGAGATAAGGTAGGTGACCTTCTTTCTCTCAACAACAAATGGAATTCTGAATCAAAAGAATTTGCATATGTGATTTTGGCAGAGCTATCTAAAGGTTTTATCTTGACTGGTATTTTACTGTACATCCTATTGAACCTTTTAGTGAAATCAGAGACCAATTCGCCATTTCCTTTTCTGAGATTTCCAAATTCAATAATATAGTACAAGAAATCTCTTCTATGACCCCAGTTCTTCAAAACAATACCATCTAGTTGCTCTATGCCATCTATTGAACTAGCAAGAATTTCTTTGAACCACTTCCTGGCATGGCCATCTAAGATTTAGACAAAAAATCGAGTCCAAACATCTTCTTCCTCAATGTTAAGGTTTTCTGCATAATTGTAAAATCCCTCTATATGTTCTTCAGCAGTCACATCACCTTCACCTATGAATTTGGGCATATAATTTTGATAGTCTCCTGTACGCATGGCTGATATTGGATTTGTCAATATCAATGGTGCATACCTAGTAGTTAAGATTTGTTGCATCTTGGTCAAAGGAGGAGGTGCAACCATGATTATTGGTGAAAGAGGTGATAGACTTTTCTCTGATTCCTCAGCACTGGAGGGGTTTAAGTTAAAAGGGGAAGAACTCCTTGATGGGAAAGAATTTTTTCTATGAGGCTATATAGAATTTTGTAAGTTGTTCAGCCAAGTTTTCGTCACCTTTAGTAGGCATTTCTTGAAGAATAGGTTCTACAACAAGGAGTCTAGTGTGAATGTGTATATGATCTTCTTCCCATTGTGAGTGAAAAGACTCAAGGGATGATGAGCTGTGATTTCTTTCTAAAGTTTTAGATGATTCTTCAACCAAATTTGAGTCTATCACTTCTTCTTTAATGACATTTTCCTCTTGATAAGAAATAATTGATTTTTTTGCAGTTGTTACAAATGTTTTTTCATTGACAATCTTAGAGGAAGAAGATCCAATGTTTTCTGTTATGAAATTCTTAGAATGAGAAAGAGGACTACTTTGAGTACCTGATTTTGAATTCTGACCTTGAAATGATATTCCTCTTCTGAGAATTAGATCAGGGTTGGGCACTGGTGTGATAGGTGATTCTTGTGGATTCACCCTGGTACTAATCTTTTTTGGAGCCAGGATGAACTTGTGGAGTCACCAAATAGATGATTACAACCAATGTAATGTCTAATCTTTGTCTATCATCAAAGATCAACTTTGTGTCGTCTCCTAGGAAAGTTGAGCTTCAGTCTCTTCTCCCCAGCAACGGCGCCAATTTGTTATCACTACAAGAAACTCTTTGTGGTTGTGGGTCAAATATGTTTGGTAACTTAAAGTAAACTTGTTTTTGTATTTTGTATGTGTGGATCAATGGGATGACTCAATTATAGTATGGTATTTAGATTGTCAAAATCAGAATCAAATGAACCAGTGCTCTCAAGGATCAATAATCAGATGATAGCTTTTAAAGTGGGTGAGAAAACAATGCCTATAAACCAAATATTAATTTAGGGTTTAATAAACAATGATAAGAAACTATTAATCAAGTTATGAGCTAACCAATGAGATGGCATTCATTATGCAGCTGCAACGACTTGAATAAAATTACAGAAGGAAAGATGAGAATCAGACATCAATAGAGAGAGAAAATTGTGATTTGTATTATCATATGAAAAGTATGTTTACAATGTATTATTTCTACTATCCAAAATCGAACCCTTACTTTATCAAAATGATAAGTATTTATATCCTTTATAATAGATCTCAGATCCTTGAAAAATGGATCTGGATTTCTAAAAATAGAAAACATAAGACAAAACTAAATACAATAGGATAACTAAGAACTAGTTCCTATGAATCGAACTGTCTTTAAAACTTGTCTTCCACATCTGGTCTTCATCATTGCTATGTTTCTGATGTGTCATGGAGTAAAGGACACATGTCTTTTGTAGTTGGAAAAATTTCAATAGTTGTGAACAAAGCTTTAGTTGACCAATTTAGCATTCTCCTCCAAAATCTCCACGAATCTTTGCAACTGAATATTTTGTGATTTGGTGATTCATCTTTTAGATGTCCTCTTATCCTTTAAATCACCCAAAAACCACTATGTTCAAGCTCAAATCTTCAAAATTCTTACTTTACGATTTCACCAGCTATTTCGCCTTACGATTTGTTGATTAGCTGATGAAAGCTCTTCTTTTCAACAACTAATTGGTTATAATTGTACCTTATGTGCTGGTGAAAGGTTTGTTTTTCAAAAACAAAAAAATTTCTATCCAAAACTATTGTTTCATCACAAATCATTATTTGTTTGATTGATCTCCTTGCAAATTTATAGCAACCTGTGCCAGCACCTGTAAATCTGGATGTGTGGTAATTTTTGCCTTCAATTTTTTTGATGTTCCTCTTCGGGCGCTTAGCTAACCACCATAAGATGTTATAATCCTTTGTAATATTTTTCTTCTTATTTTTCTCCTTTATACTTTCACGTGCCAGCTTCTCAAACGTTGCATTGGTCTTTGAAATTTTTTTTGATAAGGCTTTGTATCTTTTCTTTATCGCCCTTTCTAAAACCTCTTGCTGTGCTATTACCTCTTTCAACTCCTTGATATTCTATGTTTTCTTTGATTTCTTATTTCTTGAGGTTTCACCTTCATCTTTGGAAGTAAAAACTTCAAAATCCTGTGCAGTTTCCATGGAGTGCTCTGTACTTTGGTTGGCTGGACTTTCATCTTCCTTTTCTAGTTCTCTGTCTGAATCTGTGTATGGAAGATTTAGAGCATTTTTCTTTTTTACTGTGGATTTCTCTGAGTTTGTTTCAAAATCTAGTTTCTTTTTAGCTTTCTTGGGATTTATGCTTGAATTTTTGTCTTCTGGTGGCTTTGGGAGAGCTCTCCTTCTCCTTGAGCTACTCTGAGGGGTTAGCTATTTCTGTTAAGGTCCTAACCCTCACATAGGTAGATCAATGTATTCGGATGTAATAAAGGTCAATATTAATAAGACCTTTCAATAAAATAGAATAAGGCGGATGTAAGAAGACCTAATAGAAGCTTTTTCTTCTAGAAGGATCTTCCTCTAGATGCTTCTCTTAATAGACACATTTAGTATAAATAAGGGTCGAGGGTATGAAAACCCTAGCTTGGAGATTATTGTAACAGAGCGCTGCTCGACTGGAGGTTGCCCCCTCGAAGAGGCCTGTGAACATTGCTATCTGAATCAAAGTGTTATTTCTGCTGCTATTTCGTATATAATTTCTATGTATTGTGAAGATTATGTTGGATATTTTACTGTTATTCTGTCATTTCTAGCATTTCATTTATGTTCTGCATATTTTATATATCTGGTATCTTGCAAGTGGTATCAGAGCACTTTCCTTGGCAGAAATTGTGGGTATTTTTTTTTAGGGTAGAGACATATTCTGGCGTCTTTAAGCCACATAGATCTGTCGTTACGTGCATAAACCCGTGGTTGAGGGATTCATACACGCAGGAAATACAAGTGGTTCTCAAGCGCACATCTTTTGGCCACCCTTGTAACCCCTGTTGGTACCCCTTCGAGTGGTAGCGCATCAGACAACACCTGTGTACGGATCAGCCTAGATTTCATGAAGCCCTCTTTAGATAAACCTATCGACCATCGGATTTCTATAGTGTCACCGAGAACAGCACTCGGGAAGACACTCTCTAGTACCTGGGTAGTCGGGTAGTACGACTAAGGGTACGGTCTATCCTCCTTAGTTAGTGCCCTCAGATATTGGGCCGAGTACTA
>JASDQU010193410.1:0-12542 GCA_032191745.1 Picea mariana | reverse complement strand
TGTCCTTAAGCCTTTAGCCACCACTTCTCCTGAGTTTACAAACTTTATATTACAACCTTTGGAAGTGAACACCACTTCACATCCTCTGTCACACATTTGACTTACGCTGAGCAAATTATTTTTCAGCCCATCTACAAGCAGAACATCCTGGGCTTTTCCTTTACCATTACTCAAACTAACCATCCATTTTCCCTTGATTTTACCTGGTTCATCATTTCCAAAGGTCACATTTCATGTTTTGCTTTTACTTATAGACAAAAATTTATCTTTGTCTCCATTCATGTGCTTGGAACATCCATTGTCTATATACCAGGGGTCTTTTTGTTTTTGAGTTGAAAGTACTAGACCACATTTATCATTATCTTTCTTTTTCCATGTGCTGGCATTTCTAGCTAAGGGTTTTATCCTTGGATCTTCTTTGTAATTCTTCAAATGGAAGTTTGCAGCTTTGTGGCCAAAGTTATGACTATTATAGCATTCGATCTCATTGTTCAATAGGTGAAATTGATTGGCGCAACTTTGTCTACTCATTGGTTGTTTAGTTCTATGATGCAAAGATTGTTTATTTCTTGATCTCCTCAGTGGCATGTCTCTAAACTTAATTGACGATTTGCAATATTATGACCAAATTAGAGCAGTAAAAATAGTAACCATGGAAGAAATTTTGGTACCTAAAGGATGGCCTTCTTCTTGAAATTTGTTGCTCCATCTTCTAATATCTTTGTTTTTTATTAGGGATCATCTTGTCTTTATTAGCTTTTGGTGGTTGAGTACTTACATGGTCTGATTGTCTGTTGACTTGGAACTTGATCATCTTTGTTGGCTCTTTGCTCTCTGGTTGTTTGCTGCATGAATCACTTACATAACCTAAAACAGTCTTCAACAAAGGAGATATTTGTTTTCTCAGAATATCGTTTAGTTCTGTTGAGGCTTTAATTCTTGGAAGATTTTGGATATATAATGCTTTAAACTTCTCCATCTCTTTTCTAGTTTTTACTACCTCTTCTTCCAAGGCTTCACATCTTAAATTATTCTCTGATAACTATTGTTTCAGTATGTCCTCTATTTTCCTTGCTTCTTCTAATTCTACTTTTAGTAGGGCAAGGTCTTCATCAGGTTTTTTACTATCTTTCTCGAACTGTATCAGCAATTGTTTTTTCCGTTTCTTCTTAAGTCTGAGTCTAGCAATTTCTTCTAGGACACTGATCAGTTCTCCTTCCCAGTCAACCACTACTTCTTCATCATTTACATCACTTCCTTTGATTTTATTATCAAGATCCTATTTGGCCATAAGCACAAATTCATTAACCTTATCTTCACAAGAAGAGTCATTATATGTGTCTCCTGAAGAGTCATCATTGCTTACACATAAGCTTTTCTTTTTACCAAATCTATTGCATTTGCACTTCTCTTCACCTTCAGAGTTTTGGTCCTTCTTCTTGTGTGGACACTTAGATGAAAAGTGGCCTATCTTTCCACAATTAAAACATTTGAAGGGCAACTTGCCTTGGTACTTGCCCGATCCTTTCTTTAGTCTTCTCACAATTTTTTCTTCAATTTCATCAAGCTCAGAATCCTCATTCTTATCTGCTTTAAATGATGCTTCTCTAGAGGTGGATTTATCTTTACCTATCCTCATTTCATATGCAGCCAATTTTCCTAGAAGTTGATCAAAAGGAAGGGTTTTTAGATCATTAAGTTATTCTATAGCAAAGACCTTTGGGTTGAACCTATCCGGCAAAGATCTTAAAATCTTCTGGACCAAAAATACGTCTTCAAAATTCTCACCAAGAATCTTCATGGAATTCACTAGTTCTTCAACTCTCAGAAAGTAATTCCCAATAGTTTCATCCTCTTTCATCTTTAGTTGTTCAAAATATAATCTATAGGTTTGAAGCTTGGCATCCTTTACCTTCTCATTACCTTTATAACTCCTAATGAGATTGTCCCACATTTCTTTGGCAGATTCTAAGTGCATAACCTTTACAAATTCTGCTTCTCCAATCCCACTTAGAATAGCATTCATAGCCTTAGCATTGAATCTGAATTCTAGCTTGTCATCCTTAGAAGCTAGTACAACTGGCTTAACATAACCAGTCTCAACCATATCCCAGACATCTACACCTAAAGCCATTATGTAGGTTCTCATCCTAACTTTCCAGAAGGCAAAGTTTGTTTCATTGAATAGGGGGGACTTATTGGTTGAAGTTCCTTCATGGATATTCATGTTTAAGCTCTAGGATATACCCTTATATAAAAGGAACTGTGCTCTGATACCAACTGTTGGACAACTGAGCGGAGGGGCTGAATCAGTTGTTACTATGCTTAAACAATTATGCCCATTTTAAACTCTTTACATAAAACTCAATGGCGATCACAATAATGCAGGGAAGTAAGCAATAGAATATTAAACATCAATCACACACATGAAATATACAGAGATAGATATTTCTTAAGGAAACCCATAAAGGGAAAAAACCTCTTATTCTTGATATGATAAGTAATCTTTACTTTCTGTACATTATCATCCCTCTTATTCTTGATATGATAAGTAATCTTTACTTTCTGTACATTATCATTCTTATGAGATCCAACTCCTCTTGAGGCTACAACCTATGATTTACAAGTAGCAACTTGTTGAGAGAACCAACTCTCTGGTTTCTCTAGAACCCACTAGAAGGAAGCACCAACTCCCTGAGTGTTACATCACCAACTGGATGGAAGCACCAACTTCTAGTGACATAGGCACCAACCTGTATAACAGAGAACAATATTTCTCCCTTGCACCACCCTAACACCCTAGTTTTTCTAGCTACAACCAAATGGAAGCAACAACTCCCTGTCTTCAAGCACCCACTTGAAACTCTAAGGACAACAGTCCTCCCTACCACCCTGAAATATAAATATTTGCTTGCTGAAATTTATTACAATGATACAGTGTTGATCAATGGCTTACCAGTCTCATCATTGTTCTTCTACCCTGCTCTGCTCTGCCTGCATCAGTGTATTCCTCCATGCATGCCCTGCGCTTTCTGTTCTTCTCCATTTTATGCTCCATGAGCCATGTCAATTCTCTGCGTTATGCCTCTATATACTCTTCACTGTGTCATTGTTTTTCCCTTCAGGTTGTTCACTACATCTCATCCTACCCACGATGCAGCTCATAGGAGAATCAATCATCTCTTATATATTCTGCATGTATTTTACACGTCGATTCCTCTGGATGATCATCATCACAACTCTTCGTCTTCTCGGGTGGTTATGTTGAATGTGTTCATCATAAGTGGGTGTTATCCTGAGATTCCTTGGCTTCTCTAGAAGTCGAAACTCTTCGTCTTCTCTGTTAGTTACAGTCTGTCATCTTTGTCTTCTAATCCCCTTCCTTCACATAACCATTGGCGGTGACCAAACGCCTATCCAAAAAGGCACTTCTCAATTTCGATCTAGTGAGCGTTGGCTTTGTTTCATGATATGACCTTGGACTATGAACTTCATGTGACCACGTGATTGCGATGGGACCGTTGATCTTACGATCTTGACGGTGCTACTAAGAGGATAGTTCAGATCTGTCCTTTCACGATCTGCGGATCATATCTAACCTCCCTAAATCAACAACTGATATTTACTTCGTGATCTGAACTCTGGGAGTTTTAAATCTCAAACCACGCTTTTCCCATATGCCAAACTTCCATAGTTGACAATCCACTGACACATGTTCCTCATCACATCAAAGGTCCTCGTTCACTTTGGGAATTTGACATCTTAACATTCATCTATGTTTCCTCATCCTGAGCACAGTCAATGTCGAAGTCTCTTATTCTTACTTCGATTTTCTCCTTTTCTTTGAAGATATCTGATAAATTGGCATCTTTATGTTCATCCAGGGTTTCTTTCATTTTCAGTAACACAAACTCTAATTCTTTCTCGGGTTCTTCTATAATATTAGTCTCTATATCTCCTTCAGGGTTTTCTTGCTCCATATTCATCTTTTCAAGTCTAGCAATCATTCTAGGGCAATCCAGTACTTCATGATCCATAGCCTTACAATAGAGGCAACTAGGGCTTCTCCCAGGGCATTCCTTAGCAAGATGTCCTGGCCTTCTGCAACTATAACAAAGAGTTAATCCTCTCTTTCTCTTCAACGATCCCCAACTTTTCCTGTACTGTGTGCTAGGATCATAATGACTAGCCTACAAAAATTTCTTTCTAGGATCCTGCATCCATTGGTTAGTCCAAAAATTCTTTCTATGCATAGGTATAACATACATTTCATTATTCTTATCAGATCTAGTCATATCAAATGTTCTTTTATCTAACAATGCCGTAATTTTCAAGCTAGGAAAAAATCTATCAAGCATACCTAAATCCATACTTAGGAAAAAAAAAATCCACTTATTGAGCACAAAGTTTCCAAATCTTACCTCTTTAAATAAAAAATTTCACTTATTTTACTTCTACAAGGCACAAAGCTTCCAGATCTAAGAACTTTTAACTATTCTTACCTTTATCAGAGCACAAATCTTACAGGTCTTACCTTTTTTTTTTTTTTTAATCAGATGTCCTCTCTTTTACCTTTCTTAGAGCACAAAACGTTCAGATCTTGCTTCTTTTCTTCAGATCTATCCTTCCTTCTTTAGCACAGATATTTTCAGATTAAGTGGATTACTGTGCACTAGAGCATAGATCCATGCACAAAGCTTTTACAATTTCAGGACGAATCTTTGCACAAAGCTTCTTCTTCCTTAGTTCCCAACAATCATAGTTTCAGGTCCCGGCAACAAAACCATTTGATGGCATAGAGGCAGACCCAGGGTTCAAAGATACAACAACGCACCAACAAAACCCTAACTACCGACCCTTTTGGAAACACTTGTGAAGAAGATGAAGTCTCACCCGAGATAGAGGCAGGGGTGGTTGCAAGACTCAGGTGTCTATAACCTTAGCTGGGACACAGATCTATGATTATATCACTTACAGCACACTTAACCTCAATAGTGCACCTAGAATTAACCCTTATCGCACTTTGCAGATAACACAGAGCATCGCAGTAGGTGCTTGGATCTAAGATAATTCAGTACTTAGCCACAACAAGACAAATTAGATTCAATATATCAAGCACTAAGCATCTTATACACCAGATCTAACATGAATTCATATCTCATAAGCACAAAGCATAAAACATGTCAAAGCACTTAGCAAGGAAAGCTACAAACACATCAGATCGAGGCGCAGAGCACAACACACAAATTTACCGTGGTTCACCCCCACCCTGGGGCTATGTCCACAAATTCTTCTTATTTATTAGCTTTAGTTAATCAGGATACAGCACATAGCCTTCAACATTCCACTTTGCATAGGACAGAAGATCTGTGCAACTCACTAGATCCTTCTTATGTGTGCTAAAAGCATATAGCCTTCTACAATATCTTGCACTTATCCTCTTACAGTATGCACAAAGCATTTACAATCACTACCAGCACTTAGCACAACTTACAACTCTTTGATCACATAGATCCAACTTCTATTCCCCTACTTATGTCACCTATACATCTATTTATACATACAAAAGTGGGCCTAAGCATGGGTAAACCCATGGGCGGACATCCCTTTACCCTTTACATTATCCCAAGCCCAAAAAGGACCCAAAAAGGGGGGTCTAACTTCCTCAATCTCCGCTTCGCATTGCGCTCCATCTTTAACAGGTTGTCAAAGTCCCAAAAATGGTCAAATATGACCAAGTGTTCCTCAAAACTTGGTCAAGGGCCAACAATGCCCTATCGACCATATATCCGAGTGCTCGATTCTTGGCCACTGAGATTAGAGCACCCTTTACCCAACTTATCCTATCCTTCCACTTTAGAATGATCTAATGGCTAGATTTTACTTCGGATGATCTGATGGTCGAGGATTCATTTCGACCCTCCGTATCCTCAGACTTCGAGGATTTCAAATCTCAAACTTAAACTCTCGAAGTGATTTCTCCAGAGCTTAACCTCCTCACTTATTTATACCCAAAATGAATGACGTTCGTTGGATCAAGATATTAGATCAATTACCCGATCTATCTAAGATGCAGCTCNTAATTCAATATGACGGTCATCGCATTTTCTCCAGATCTGATGGTCCACATTCATTTCGGATTTTGGGCTTTAGGTAATTCAAATTTCAAGTTTCCAATTCTTCCAAAGTGAGATTCCCCGAACGGTAACCTCCTCACAACTCCACTGTATCTAATGGTTGTTGTTCCTTTACTCTTAGATATAATGGATGGGATCTGTTCCTCTCTTTTGCACTCAATCCTCCTATCTGGACTCTAATCTAACGATCCAGATTCTTCACAGTGTTCGATCCAATGGCCACTGTCGCTCCTCCTCCTAAGCTTACGCTTTTTCCTGACTTGGAAGATTTTCTAAGTGTCAAAGGCCTCGACCTTTGATCCTTCCACACACTTGGACCTGGTGCATACTTGCGCTATTCCTCCTGAGCTTTGATTCCTTCTGCAATACTCACAGATTCTGGAAACTCCTACTCTTTCCTGTGTTAGTCCTCTTGAGCTTGTAGACAGCAATTTCTCATGATCTTGTCATTCTCAATGCTATCATTGTTGCTTTCCTGTTTGTCATCATTGCACATTCTACCTATAATCATGCCATCATCACTGCTCTTATTGCCATCAATGACAAGCACACTCTTCCTGTAAACATGCCAACAGAAACAACCCTCAACTCCACAAGGGCCAACCCCAATCATCTTATATTCTAACATGGATGAATAACACACACCCACTCCCCCATCAGATTCTAATCACATCAAGGAGGAAGTCCCCATGCCATCCATGTAGCATATTGTGTTTCCTAGTCAAGTTCCCAAAATGAAACAACAAACAACCAAAAGTAAATGGTCGGTTACTAGTACCCTAGTGAGACAAGCAAGGTAAACTATCATAACCATCTTGAGCCTAGTCAAGGAGCTCAAGGGACAATTGATGATATAGAAAGCAATACAACAAGAGGCCACAGGTAAATTCAAAAATCTTTGTCGACAATTGGCCATTACTTCACCACCTCAAGCACAACAGATAACAAAAGCGAGTGACTGTAGCCAAAGAAGAGTACTATGGGTCAATCCATTGGTCGTTTTTTCCTTAGAATCGGCTAGTGTTGAGATTGAATTGGCATAGGTGCCTACACAAGACCTACATAATTTAATGACCACAATCATGATGAAGCTCTGAGATAGGCATTGGGCCCTAATTCAATTGCATGAACAATTGCAACAACAACATGAGCTAAAATTCACTACGCACAAAGACACCCAAATCAAGCATCAATAGGAAGTGTATGTGTTTCAAGAGGTAGAGGTTGCACATCAGGAGCTCAAAACACTCCATGCCATGGAAGTAACCATGCACATTGAAAGTAAATCCCACTATGAAATGATGCTAATAGTCCACAAATAATTCATCATCATCGTGGATGAATTTTATTCACAGTTACCCAGGCCATGGGTTGATAGTTTGGACATACCTGCACCTCAAAAACTTCTTGCAGTCAAGGAGCGCATACAGTGTTTGGAGACTCAAAATCTTGAGCTTTACGAGAATCTCAAACGACCCACCCCAAATAACTGGGAGTTGCAACAAAATATCACCATGGTAGAGGAAGCATTGAAATAAGGACAATAATGAATCAACAACTTCATGGGACTTATCAAGTATAGCTTCACACTCTAGACTCACCTCCAAAATCCACCAGAAATCCATGCCATTGATGAACATATCTGAACCACAGAAGCAAAGGTCATGCAACAATATAATTCATTGTTATCCTTACCTACGGGTGACCGACAGGAAGCAATGACAGTGATCACCAGAAAAACTCAATAAATTACCAGAGCTCATTCAGAACAACAAACTATATCTGGCATCACACTTGAATTGGTCGACAAAGCCCAAACATATTAAAACCAATTATAAATTGCATACTTATTGACAAATCCAATGCTAGGACAAATGGAGTAGATTAACCTACCTTCAGTCCCCAAATGTTATAGCAATTGATGCAGACAAGGTTTTCCATCTCACACAAAGGCTGCAAGACACTTTTAACAATGTTGATGGACAATTTCAGTAGTTCATCCAGGAACTCATGTCGACATAGTCATAAACTACCTATGTTAAGCCATAAACAACATCATTAGATCAAGTATGATCCAACTAATAGTGTTTTGATCCTGTTGGCACCGAAGGTGTTGGGAAAGTTGCATGTGTGTGCCACAAATCAACATTGTGTGCATGCCCATGAATATACATTATGTGAAGTTGTTGGGTATGTGTTATATTCTTTGCATGAACAAACCTAGTGTCTACATTACATTGGGGACATGGGGGGTTCAAAAGGGGGGGTGCTAGCCCACCTCCCTATCCAAGGGGTTGTTGGGGGTGGAGGCTCTGGAAAACAAATTTGTTGATTTTTTGCATCCGTTTTTATCATTTTTCAATGCATGGTTTTCTAATTTTGGTTAAGGAATTAGGGTTGTTGACTAATATGGGTCAATGAATTAGGGGTTTTGTATGTCGAGGGATCTTATATATATTTTATTGTAATCAATGGATATATATTATGAATAAATAATTAGATGTGTGGCTCTAAACAAGTTGTTGGTTTTCCCAGTTTGGGTTTCTAGATTAAAAATCTATGTGTAATGTGTGTGTGCCATTGTATCCTTTATGTTTTTATTAAGAATATATTTGTAGTAATTAATTGTACAAGGTTCAAATCTACAAGCACCAGGAAGGATCAACACCGGTGCCAACAAAATTAATATCATACGTTCCAACCCAATTTGTACTGCGCGCAAGAAATAAAAAAGAAGAGCACATGCAATGAATATGAGTGTATCTTCGAGAATATTTTGTAAATGATTTCGTTGACAACCCAAATGATCATGGGAAAAGGGATGGATGATCTAGAAAGTTAGTTAGGATTTTCAAATTCTAGTAAGATTCTAGGCTACATGCGGACACGCAAAGAGTGTGGATCTGTTGTTCACTTTAGAGAGTGGAGTAGTAGAGTGAAAAAGAGTAAGAGAGAGAAAAAGATTGTAACAAAGAGTGGATGATTGTAATAGAGAGTCGATTGGAATAGAAATATAGAGTTCCATGTCCAGTTTTTTCTAAGACTTTCATGCATTTGTAATAGAGTTATAACTTTGTATGAATGAGGAGAGAATAGAGCACATAGCGCAGATTGATGTAATGACTTTTTTATGAGTCCAAAGCGTCTGGCACAGATCTCTATTATGGGTTTTTGTATCTAAATGAAATTGAAGCAAATGAATGAAATTCAAATTCCTTTATCTCCGCAATTTGATGTGTGTTATGGTTTGAATGTATATTTTCTTTACTTTCTAATGCATAATACGTTGTTGTTTAGTTATGAATGAATGAATGTATTTATACCCGAGAGGTTTTTCTTGTATGTGCAGTCCCTTCACATCTGACACAAGACTATCGGTCTTTGTGATTCTCATAGCATATTGAGTGAGACATTCTTTGGTCCTAGACTGAATATTGAATATGTCGATGCCTTGGGTTTTTTTTTGGTCAAGATTGATGAGCCCTGGGTCTTAACCCCCTAGCAAGGAGAGTGGATAAAACAACCAACAATCAACAAAATCATTATGGATCAACATGGAACTAGAGAGGCAACCAATATGGAGGAGCATGTAGGACTAAAAGAAATGCATGGAGATATTAGAGTAGCACAATGAAGACATGGATCCCTAGAAGAAACCCAAATAAAGATCGAGTAAAATCCACATTTGGACCCCATGTCCACATTTCACTAGGATGGAAGGATGCTCATGCATGGTACCAGTTGACTACATTTCTTAGTAGATCATATTATATGAATTATTCTCATGTTTTGAGGATGAAACATGCCAAGGAGAACGGAATGTAATGTACCTATAGAGGATAATATGGGGTAATATGGGGTGCCTAGCGAGGTACCTAAGGGGATAATGAATGTAATGTGGACATAATATTGGAATAAGCACACCATGTAATTAAAAGGAAAGAATATGCCCATTATGTGATTAAAAGGAAATAATATAATAATAAGGGGTAGTTGGCATAAGACCCCTAGGAATACTCATGAAAAAATATCAATACACATGGTTGGTATTATTGTATTAGATGTGAGTTGAATTCTATTGTCTTGTAGAAAACATGGCTTGTAGAGTGATTCCTTCCATAAGGAGTATTTGATGGTGTTACCCTACCTTAAGGGTTCTTCTCTCTATATTCTTGGTGTTTTTCATGGTGAATGATTTGATATATTTGGTGTTTAGGGTTTATTTCTAAGGTTTTATGGTGGATTCTCTCTTATATCTTTAAATTTTTACTACAATCAAGTAAAAGAAAACAAAACATATATAGATTCAATTTGTTTCTCCTATTTCCTTGGTCAAAATTAGCTTAACTTATTGTCTAAGTATACTTCATCTTACGCATAGCTTAATTATTTATGAAAAATCTAAAATATTTTGCAATTCATCAACAACATGGTGAAGTGTAACCTACAAGGCCTTCTATTAAAAAGGGTCAACCATATAGGATGGAATTTGATCTAGAAAAAATCAAAATGGATTATGAAAACGAAGATAGTATGGTTTCTTCATCAGGATTTATAGGTTGTTTTGTTTATTTAAATTATGGAATGAAATCTCTTCAAAAAAAGTATGTAAGATTTGTTTTCATAGGTTTGTTGGAAAAGTAATTTAGTTTTATACAAGCTTTCATCCACAGTTTTGTTGGAAAATTATTTTATAAGATTTTAAGGATGGTATGGGATTTTACCTTTAGTTAATAACTTTACTTATTTTCCTTGAGTGGTTGTAACAAGAAATTAATAAGGGTAAAATGGTTACAACAAGTAAGTATGACTTGGCCATAAAATAAGGGAGAAAGGTCAAAAACAAGTTGCAAGTCATTAATCAAGGGTAAAGTGGTTGTAACAATCAATTAATCAAAGGTAAAGTGGTTACAACAAGAAATTGTAGGTTATCCCTAAAATCAGGGAAATGGGTAAAATAGTTAAAGTTAGCCCCTAAATTAAGTCACTTGGAAAATATAAATAAGGCATCAAGAGACTCTCATTTTTTTAGTTACATATACACAAGTTCTATTGAATATCTAGTAGTTTGAAGTGATCTAGTATGAATATGAATTGACAAGTCTGAGGCAATGAAGGTCTAGAGGAATGAAAGCTTCGGAGTTGTAGAGAATGCGACTAAACTAGGTTTTATAAGGTATTTGCGGGTCATAGTTCATAAGGGCATGGATGTATGCAAGTCACAATGGAATACAACATGGATGTAAATGGATTTTCAATGAGCAGAGTGTGGATAGTTCATCCACGGCTTACAGTGGAGCATAGCGTGGATGTACACGGGTGGCAGAGGTGAAAAGCGCGGATATTCGTTGGTCATAAGCAAGTAAGTAATGGATATGTAAAAAATGGAAAAGAAAAATATGTGTGTCCAGGTTGCATGATATGAGGAGAGAATGTAGGTATGTGTATCATAGATCAGATACAATAGGGTTACTATAAATTTAAAGGTATGTTCTTGATTATGTTTTGAGATTGTATCTTAGTGATGTTGTGGATCATGCTTGAGGCATGACTTTGTGAGATTTGGTATATGGTCTCTTGGATGTATGGTATATGTTGTAGAGTATGATTTGAGGCCAATCTGTTGAGGCCCATTGTTGGTTGTTAGTGTCCTAACCTGCACATAGGTAGAGCAATATATTCGGATGTAATAAAGGTCAATATTAATAAGGCCTTTCAATAAAATAGAATAAGGTGGATGTAAGAAGACCTAATAGAAGCTTCTTCTTCTAGAAGGATCTTCCTCTAGATGCTTCTTTTTAGTATAAATAGGAGTCAAGGGTATGAGAACCCTAGCTTGGAGATTATTGTAACAGAGCTCTTCTCAACTAGAGGTTGCCCCCTCGAAGAGGCCTGTGAACATTTCTTTCTAAATCAAAGTGTTATTTCAGTTGTTGTTCTTATATTATTTATGTGTCATTGTGGAGATTATGCTGGTTATATTACTGTTATTCTGCCATTTCTAGCATTTTATTTTTGTTCTACGTATTTATTATATCTGGTATCTTGCAAGTGGTATCAGAGCACTTTCCTTGGCAGAAATTGTGGGAATTTTTTTCAGGGTAGAGATGTATTCCGGCGTCTTTAAGCCACGGAGATCTGTCGTTACATGCATAAACCCGTGGTTGAGGGATTCATACACGCAGAAAATACAAGTGGTTCTTAAGCGCACATCTCTTGGCCACCCTTATAACCCCTGTTGGTACCCCTTCGAGTGGTAGTGCATCAGACAGCACCTATGTACGAATCGGCCTAGATTTCCTGAAGCCCTCTTTAGATAAACCTATCGGCCGCCAGACTGCTATAGTGTCATCGAGAACAGCACTCGGGAATATACTCTCTAGTACTTGGGTAGTCGGGTAGTAC
>JASDQU010193407.1:0-19899 GCA_032191745.1 Picea mariana | reverse complement strand
TGTTGTGTCTCTTGTGATTGTGTATTTCTCAGTGATCTTGTATTATGTTGTTGTTATCTATTGAAATGCAAAGAACTATAATAATGGCTTAAACATTAACAAGATAAATGCATGTTACTGATTCATTTGTCAATAATTACTTACATTTATGACTGATATCCCATTTGTGCTAAGTATTGTACATCTGTAATAATTCTGGAAATAGCATCAACAAGGTTATCGATTAAAGAATCTCATAAAACTATTGACCTCAAGTACTGGCATACTGACTGAATCTTAGATTTACTTCTGGTTGTTCTTTTATGAGCTCAAATAAAATATAATTAGTTTTCTCTTGCTTGTTTGGAGTGCTACAGAATCACTATGATTATAAAGTTATAAACCCACCAGGTGAACACATGAAGGCATGAGGTTCTGAAAACTCAAAAACCTTATCCAGAGAGGTACCACCAGTAAGGTTGAGGGTTATAACATGGTGGCTTCACCTTTCTTGTCCTTCCCTTATATGTAGTCTTATCTAGTTAAGCTTTCCAATTTAGGATCAAAGTCCTTTTTCTGTGCATTTTACACTGTGTGCCTCACAAGTACGTATTGAATCTCGGGTTGACAAAATTGAAAGAAGGAGAGTAACACGATAATTAGAAATTATATTTTTACCTCGTCATTTTGGTGTTGTTGCAGGTGAGGCACTCAAGAATTAGGACTCTTGCCTTAGAACATTTTAAGAACTATACCAGGTTGAAAGGGATACCCCCATGGAGTTGACAACTACCCTCTGATATCCCTTGCCCATGATACTATGCTTAGCAGTCACCACAGGATGCATGACTTGAGGCACTAAGAAACCTCGTGGACGTGGTGCAGGGACCACCCGTGACACTAATAACCAGGCTAGTAAAAGTGGTGAAAAACGAGACCCTCCCAAAACCCCTAGTACTCATAGTTACTCAAAAGTAGCATCCAACAATCTGGAAGAGCCACCCGAAATAGACTCCACTATTGGTTTAGTCATAGAACCTCCTTCCTCTGAATCTCCCCAAAACCAAGCTCACCCCATTGAAGGATCCGAATCAGAAGAACATAGTAACCCTATTGAAGAACCAAAAAACTATGCCGCCTCTGAAGAATCTTTGTGGGGAGAAAGGCTTTTAAACATGGGAGAACAAATGGAAACATCAAAGCAAAAAGAATCAATCACGTTTGAATTTCCTATTCAGGAGTCTGAGGGCATACTTCAAATGAAAAACATTCCACCCTCTGCTCTACCGAATTTCTGTGGACTGCCTAGCGAGGACCCTGACACATTCCTCTTTGAGTTTGATGTCCTTAGTCGAAGCTATGATTACTATTCTGATGCCCATAAACTCAAGCTATTTCCAACAACCTTAAAAGAAGCAACTCTTCGTTGGTTCATGGGGCTCGAAGGAAATTCTATCAATACCTGGGACGAAATGAAGCAAAGATTTCTCAAGAAATACCAGGATTACTGCAAAGTAAGGGACATACGAGAAGAAATTTTTAGGATGACACAGGAGGAAGAAACCCTCAAGGATTATGTAGAGAGGTTTCAATATAACTTGCAGAGGACTAAACAAAACACACTTGATCCCGAAATATTACGTATTATCTTTCTCTGAGGAATCAAAGATGATTGCATGGATGCATTAAAGCTTATGGGAGCTGGGGATATCTCCCAGATGACCTATGATGATATCTTCAAACTGTGTAAACGATATTCACGAGGTAGTACTAAATCTGGGAAAGGCCCCCGGGACCTAGCCTCGAGGGTCACAAAACCATCAGGAGGAGGAGTTACCAGAACCGAGATAGGAAACATGTTGGACAATTTTAAGACTTATATCCTTAGTTCGCTTAGCTCCCAATTGGACACTGTCCAAGCAAAGAAAAAGAAGGAAGAAGCCAACCTAGCATTAGCCATCTTTTGTTCTAGATGTCAGAAAAAACACCCTTTGAGAGAGTGCCCTTTAGATAACATAGAAATATGTGCTAACTGCGAGCAAAATCACGCACTAAAAGTTGCCCTTCTCTACCTGAGCTAAAAGCAGTTTATCAAGGGGCTACCGAGAAAACCAAACAAATTTGTTTTGTGGCCCAAAAAACGGCCATGGCCACCCAAGGTGCTAGGCATGACACAAGAGCAATCCCAATTTCCACCATACTATACTCAGTATCAATATCTGCAACAAAATTAGTATGCTTCCATGCCTTGGCAACAATGGCAAACCCAGATGCAAAATCAGCCTTGGCAACAAGGTTGGAGAGGGCTTACTCTTCAACAATCCACTCCTCAACCACACCCTCCAATCCAACATCATCAACAACTACAACTGCCATCCAACCAACCTCCTCTGAGGCCCACACAATTATTGGCCCAACCAATACCAAATCCAAATAATAAAGTAGTTCAGCCCGCCTGCAACGCTGAACTACCCTTCTTTCCCACGTATGTCATTTCTCCTACGAAGCTTCAGAACATACATCTACAATCGGGAAGAGTAGTCCAAGATCAGACCTCACCCATCATCTAGGAACAAGATGATGAGAAGAATCCTCCCGAGTCAGAAAATCAAGACACTAATTCCTCTAAAGAAAAATGAAACACCACTCAAAAACACCTCGATGAGCAGGAATCACTCCCAGAACCACCTTACCCAGAAAGGTTAAATATAGAAAAGTCCCCCACACAACTAGAATTTGACCTTTTAGGAGAACTTTGAAATGTGTGTCAAGATTCCTCTGTTCCAAGCTATTAAGGACGTCCCGATCTATGCTAAGGTTGTTCGAGAACTCTGCCTCAAGAAACGGGGAAGGAAGAAGAAAGACCCAAAAATTGTTCATGTCATAGGAAAGTTAGCCGATCTAATGCTAGGAAAAATCTTTATGGCCAAATACATGGATCCAGGAAGTCCGATTGTTAAAGTCAACATTAATAACACTTCCATCACTAATACTCTGGTAGACATAGGATCAGCCATAAACGTAATGACCAAAGAAACCATGGAAAAACTCCAACTACTGGGTCTTCGACCAACCCCTATAGTTCTTCAACTAGCAGATAGATCCACAGTAAAACTTGAAGGGATGCTAGAAGATATAACTGTTTCCGTGGACTCGTGGGAATACCCAGCAGACTTTATGGTCCCGCAACCGAAGGCCAACCTAGGAGGATACCATTAATTTTGGGAAGACCATGGTTGGCCACTGCTGATGCATATATCAACTGTTGATTAGGGTATATGACCATCTCCCACGGGAACTCAACCAAGAAGCTAACCCTTTACCCTCCTGCTAAACCTTCCCCTAACCTAGAGAATTCCCCCTGGATTGAAGATAGTGACGAGGAACCCACACAACCCCTGTTGACACTTGACCAAGCATCAACATTTAAACAAGCTACTGAGGATGCTTTTATTTGCACCACCACATAGCCAACCACCCAACTTTGGAGCATATCCTAGGGGAAAAATTCCAGGAGGTCTATTCACCAATTGAACCAACACAATTACTAGTTGAATTAGTTCTGGTGAATACTACCTCTAAAGATCAAAGCTTAGCTGTTAAAATCTATCATGGAAAGACCTTGAATATCAATCCCAGACTAGACCCCTCACAGCAAAAGCAACTCATCAAAACGTTAAGAAAGAATAGTTTCGCTTTTGCTTGGGATTATACTGTCATGAAAGGGATCCACCCTGATCTATGCACCCATCACATCTATCTTAACGAATATTCCCGACCTATTCGACAACCACAGCGGAGAATGAACCCTGCTCTGAAGCATATAGTCAAGGAGGAGCTCCAAAAGCTCCTTGACATAAATTTTATTTACCCAATCGCTGACAATAAATGGGTTTTGCCCTTGGTTATTGTCCCAAAGAAGAATGGCAAGTGGCGTATTTGTGTAGACTATAGGGAGTTGAATAAGGCCACGTTGAAAGACTACTTCCCATTACCATTCACTGATCAAGTTTTGGACACCTTGACAAGAAAAAAATATTTCTCTTTTCTTGACGGGTTTAGCGGTTATAATCAGATACAGATCACCCCTACAGATCAAGAGAAAATGACTTTTACATGCCCATGGGGAACTTACGCATACCAAGTACTTTCGTTTGGACTATGTAACGCTCCGGCTACATTCCAGAGGGTTGTCTTAGGCATATTCTCCAACTTGACTAATGATTGTGTGGAAATTTATATGGACGATTTTATCGTATATGGAAATACCTTTCAGGAAGATTTAGACAATCTAGAAAAGGTCTTGGTCAGACGCCAAGAAACCAACCTCTCTCTCAACCATGAAAAATGCCATATGCTTCGAACTGAGGGTATTGTCCTAGGGCACCACATATCACCTACAGGAATCCAAGTAGATCCCACTAAGATCAAAGTCATTCGTGACCTTCAGGTACCCACAACCCAAAAAGATGTCCGCAGTTTTCTAGGACATGCAGGATACTATCGTAGATTTATTAAAAACTTTACAAAGATAGCATCTCCTCTATTTCAAGTACTTACAAAAACTACGGAATTCTCCTGGAGTGAGCAATGTCAAACCACATTTGAAACTTTAAAGGAAAAATTATCTATTGCACCAATCTTGCAGGGTCCCAATTGGTCCATACCTTTCCATATCTCTACAGACGCCTCAGATACAACCATTGGAGTTGTTCTA
This sequence comes from Picea mariana, assembly GCA_032191745.1. Classification (NCBI taxonomy): domain Eukaryota; kingdom Viridiplantae; phylum Streptophyta; class Pinopsida; order Pinales; family Pinaceae; genus Picea; species Picea mariana. The sequence continues at coordinate 15,203 of JASDQU010193407.1, read as the reverse complement.
GGGCAGAAAGAGGAACAACGACCATACGCCATCTATTTCATTAGCAAGAACCTTACCTTGCTGAGAAGAACTATATGGTGACCGAAAAAGAGTTTCTTGTTGTTGTATATGCTATTAATAAATTTCGTCATTACATCACAGGTTATTCAGTGTTCGTACATACTGACCACTCCGCCATTCGGTATCTCATGAACAAATCGATCACCAATGGCAGAGTGACCAGGTGGTGCTCTTACTACAAGAGTTTGACATTGCGATCATCGACAAGCCAGGAAGGGAGAACGTCGTTGCTGACTTTCTCTCTCGACTCACCAATGAAGAAGAAGCCATCCATGTGGAAGACACCTTCCCAGATGAGCACTTGTTCGCTTTATCTACTAATACACCATGGCTTGCAGATATCGCTAATTACTTGGTTGCAGGTAAACTTCCACAACATCTATCCCCAAAAGAGCGTCAAAGGGTTATCCGACAAAATGCGACATATTCCTGGATCGAAGGATACCTATTTCATACTGGGCAGGATCGTATTATCCGACGTTGTGTTCGAGAAGACGAAATATATGACATCTTGAAAGCATGTCATGGTGAACCATGTGGAGGCCACTTTGCAGATAAGAGGACTGCAAACAAAGTATTGCACCTGGGGTATTATTGGCCGCCCATCTTTTGAGATGCCAAGTAGTACGTCAAGAGTTGCGACAAATGTCAGAGAATGGGACGACCTGTGAAGTCAGATGAGATGCCACTCCAGCCTCAGCTTCAGATAGAACCCTTTGAGAAGTGGGCCCTTGAGTTCGTGGGGCCAATTAACCCACCATCAAAACAGAAGATGTACATCCTGGTATGCGCTGACTATGTAACTAAATGGATTGAAGACAAAGCACTTCCAAAGACCACAGAAGATGCAGTGGCCAATTTCTTATATGAAGATATCTTCGTCTGTTTTGGGGTCCCCCGGGAGATCGTTATTGACCAAGAGACCCAGTTCACTTCACAGCTCATCCAGTCCATTACCGAGCAATTCAAGATTAAACACCGAATGTCAACTCCATACCACCCTCAGGAAAACGGACAGGTGGAGGTCACCAACCGGGTACTAGAAACTATTCTGACTAAAACAGTCCAGCATCATCATAAGGATTGGGCTGACAGGCTCCCAGAGGCCTTATGGGCCTACAGAACCACCTAGAGGAACACCACAGGGTTTACCCCCTATGAACTAGTATATGGAAAACGCGTGGTCCTCCCCATTGAATTTGAGATTAAAACGCTGAGGATCGCACTACAAGTGGGCTTGGATCTCTCAGAAGCCCAACAACATAGGCTTGAGAAAATTAATGAGCTGGACGAAATCTGCCAAGCTGCAATACATCAAACTGCTTTAGTCCAACAACAAAGGGCTAAATGGCATGACGAATTCATCAAAGAAAAGAAGTTTAAGGAAGGAGACTGGGCCCTTTTGTTTGATTCGTGATATAAGGATTTTAAAGGCAAATTCCACACCCGATGGTTGGGACCATACCCGGTGGATACTATATACGAGAATGGCTTCGTCAAGCTCCGTACCATTGACGAATCAAGAACGTCACTGATGGCAAATGGTCATCGATTGAGATTATATCGGAAGCCCAAGACCAAGGAGGAATTTATTCAAGAGCTGGCCAAATAGACTAATCTCAATATAATGGGCACAGTGGCATTGGCACCTGTGCCCACTATTCCTTGACCTATTTTTTTTCTATTAAATTAAAAAAAAAAAAGAAAAAAGAAAAGAAAATAAAATTTTTAGTTGTGAAAACCTTTCAAGGCACAACTGGACAGGCTCTTATTTGAAAGACAGACTTCCCACAGACAAAGTTGCATTTTCAGTATGAGTATAAGATAAGTAAAAGTATCCAGTGACAAAGTTGTAATCACATTTTCAATTCCTTGATGGCAACCTTCGAGCATATTGACAAATTCTTCTTCAAATGTTGCATTTATAATTTCAGTTTAATGATTCCACAGGATTGCAAGGGAACTTGTTACTCTGGCACAACCAATAAAAGGAGACAAAAACAACCTGACTATATCCAATCTCACAGCAAAGCATTGGCAGCATATAGTTCAAAGTCCAGTTTTATGACGCTGCAAAATTACAAGGGGTGTTCTCATCACCAATTTTACCAAGCATATCTGAATCGAGAAATTTAAAAGACCAACCTGCTATAAAGAAAATTAAGGGATCCTATCAGCAGGAGCATTATGAAAACTAGAAATTTCAGGTTCTCTTTTAAAACCACTCTTTTTCTTTTCTATACTTTGAAGTTAAGAGATTATGTAGCAAATTGGTGATGTCATCCCTTAATTATCCTTGATTATCCTAAGTCCTAAAAGCCTACTGAGCCTATAGATATTGCAAATTAAGTACCCCAACATACCTAGAGACATCGTCGAGGTTATGGTCATGTCTTAGCTAAACCTCATCTATGAAACTAAAAGCTACCACAACTTTCATATTACATAATCCTTGGCTAAGGGTTCGGTCTTAAGGGTTATGCTCTATAATGATATTTCCTACCAACTTTATGACCATTATATAGCAATCAGACCCGTCTAATCAACCATTATGAAGCAACCATCCTTAACCTACTACATCTGACCATACTCTATTCAATAATTAGTTCATACCCTCCTCGATTTGGATGTGAATTTTTCTTCCTAAGAATACCCGAATGGGCTCATTACCATTTCGTAGCTCTCCGACTCTGCAAAAACATTGAATCCATTCCGCGGGAACTTGAGTCAAGGGCAGGGCAGATTAGCGAAGGCTCAACAGACATTGCTAGGTATCGGAGTGATACAAGAACTCACAAAAATGTAAAAGGGGGAATAAAGCCCTCACTACACCACGGCTACAGAACCATCGCTCAAATCCACTTATCACACCAGGCGTATTCTAAATCACACTAAGACTCGACGAGTGATAGGAGGAGAAATCAAGCTATAAAAGGGCATTGGACGTGATGAGTTGTCGGAATATTTCACAAAAGGAGGTGCCGTTCACTCATACAGTGGTTATTCGGATTAGTGGGTAAGCTCGTCTTGGCTGCCCATAGAAGTCGAGAGCCTAAGACAAGTCACAGGACTAAGTAAGTCGTTGTTCAGAATCTGAGTTGCAATTCGTGAGTGGTCTTGACAATTAAAGTTGGAATCAACAAATTCTTTTTGCCACAGTCCGAGTCGGGGGAAGAGGCAAACGGAACAACCCCAAAGCTCAATACACTCCTGGTAAGTGCCGCAACCAGAACTGTTTCCTTTCCTCATTGAATTTGCCTTGCAAATATGGGAGGCGCAGTCAACAAGACTGAGCCCGATAATATAGAAGAAATTAAACGAAACCCAGCTGGCATGAGAATATTTGAGCAAGCGGGTTGGCTGGAATTCCTAGAGCAATTCCAAGGTTCTGATCATGATTTAGTCTCAGAATTTTAATGGGAGGAAGACCACAATAAGGAGATTGACTCTTATTGTTTCTGATGAATCCATGAGAAAAATTACCAAATTACCGTTACAAGGAGAGAGGTGGTATAAAAACTTTAAAATTGCTCCTGAAAACTGGGCTCCATTTCTCAAAATATCGTCCCCACTACCTGATTTGAGAAGGGGTATACCAAGAGAAGCCTTTTGTTCCCCCTAGGATGAAGTGATCTTTCATTTGTAGAAGTTCATCACTTGTGAGGGACGATATAGTCTAGTTCACCATTACCATGTCCGACTTTTGATGCATCTGGTGGGAGAAAAACCAATGAACATGCCCTATTATCTACATAAGAGCTTGACAAAGATGAGTGAGTTTATGAGAAAGAAAAAGAGACCAGATATTGCCCTCTACCATAAAGGGCTCATGATGATGATCATCAATGAAGAACTAGAGAGAATGGGAATTCCCTCGAGTACCTTCATGGGTCAGCCATTAACTAAGCCAAGGGCTAGAATTCTTCCTCCCAAGAAGAGGTCTACTGAAGCTACAACAGATGGATGCAGGAGGTCTACTAGGGTGTCTCGAAAGATATTTGGGACAACCTCGATTGTTGAAGTTGAGACAGAGTCAGAAAAAGGATCGGATAAGGTGCAGCCTGTTGAGAAATCAAAGGAGAAAAGAGAGCAGGACGATGTCATGATCGACCTCGTAACAGAGCATGAAGGGGTGGAGCCCCCAAATATGGATTTAGAGCAGAATTGGACAAGGTTTTAATTCCCCTCTTCCTCTCCTACATCACCCAAAGAGCTAACTAGCTCTCACAATCTATCAGCCTATGCCCATTTCATTCCAGAATGTAAAGAACAGCATAAGAAGAAAAAGGGAGGCCGAAAACATATGGAACCCAAGCCTTTTCGATTCTGTAGCCCTAGCTATCAGGCCCTCCTCAAACAAAACAGAAGGCTATTGCTACAGAACAAAAAGCTCAAAAACAAACTAAAATATCACAAGTTACCACAAAGTAATGCAGGGACTGTGATGGGGGATATTCAGGATAAGGAAATTTCAGAGGAGAGAGCAGAAGGTTGTGCAACAGTCCATGTGGAAGAAGCACAAATGATTTTCAACGCCTTCTTGGATGATGTCATCACTAATACACTCGCCTTCATACGGCTGAAACCAGATTTACTCCAATGGCGAAATAAGGACGAGCTCTTTGATATGGGGATCATCAATAAAGAATCCCATACGCAAGCCATAGAAAAGATCAAGGCTAGATGGTTTTCCATGTACTTGCAACAAGAACACAAATGGACTGAAAAGATTAAAGGATACAAGAAGCAGTTGGAGGAAACAAGGAAATTAATACAACAAACCACTAAGATTGCTTTTGAGGGGATATATAGCAGAGAACCACCTAGATGCTACTCTCTCTTCTTGCATGCTAGGTGGGCAGGTTTTAGATTGAGACAACTAGCAGCAGGACAGCCCCATGAGGTCAAACAACCAAATGACTTTGTCAATATGTATCTTTCTGCAGAAATGAAGGATCAGAATCTATTATGTGATATTTATCTCCACAACTTTATCTTGCCAGATAGCACGAGATGGAATCCCAACCCTGGTGTTGGGGATGTTCAGTTACGAGCATTCACTTCTCATATACTTGGTCTTTCTCAATGGAAGAAGGATGTTGAATTCTACAAGAGGATGGAGTCAGAGGAAAGCTTACATATAAGGGACGAATACCCCCTACCTCATCTAATAAAGGATGACCTATAAAGGTTAAGAACAGATCGGGGGGATGTTGTTACCATCAGACACCATCAAAGATATGCTATCAATGATTTTTTACAGGTTTCCAGGGCATATTCTGTGGAGGCATAATTGATATCCCATGACATTTGGGGAGACCTCCCTAAGTATTTGAAAGATAGAAACCCAGTGGAGTACCCATACTTTAGTTTAGCCCTGAACAGGGCTTCCTTCTATGCCAACTCTTTGCTAAGGTATGGCACTAGGTGGGCGGGCCTTCGATTCCATTTCCCCATTATATGGTGTCCTAGCAGATTCTACAAGGCCCCTATTATTTGGGATGAGGAAGACGAAAGAACTCAGTGGCTGCAGCTAAACAGAACTTTGGGATATTATAATACAGGTGAATTTGGGCATCCGGCCTATGATTGGGGAGTAGTACATGCAGGTATAGTAGAGATAGAATGAGTTGCATGAGGACATGCAACCAAACCAGTAGGGGGGTGATGATGAGCCCCCATTTTGACATCTTTTTGACTCCCTGTACTCTACAGATACATCTACATTTTGCCTCTCTATACATACTAGACATGCATTCCTTGTATTTTCTGACCTCTTCTAAGGTATTACCTAATTTGCTATAAATTAATCTTAATATCTCTTTGTAGTTAAGGTTTGGTGTGGATTTTAAAAGATAATTTGAATTCTCATGTGTGTAGATATTAATAATGCTAATTATGGTTGTAAGTGCAAAGTGTTCCAGGTTCTTCCCAACGAAATATGAGAGATTATTATCACAGCGTAAGGGTATTTTAAGAAGATATATCGAAACTCTAATCAACCTATTATTACGATATATGCATATATGTATCAACCCTAGCGCCATTATATCAACATGTTATTTTACTTCCTACAGCGAACCGAAGAATTAAAACTCAGCAAAAAGTTATTCAAGCTGCAACCGCTAAAGATGAATCAAAGATAAAGGATCTTCAATCCATGTGATAGTAAGAGCACAGTTATATTGAGAAGCGATGCTTCCAGCAGATTGAATTGATTAATTCAGCATGTGCCAGATAAATCTCAGACCACTTGCATAGTTAGGCAACCGGTTCAACTCGTGGAAGGAATCCATGGGCATGGCACCTATTCTCTATTGGTTTCCATGTAACCGTGCTTACCCCCAACAAATCAGTGGATGGTAGAAGTTAGACTGTTAGCATAATTATAGGAACTGGTAGCGCTATATTTAGCTAACCAGATTCCCTCAATTTGTATATATACTAGTGTGCTAGTGAATGTAAGGACATGTATGATATCAGTGTGTGTCTTCTTGCTGAAGCGAATTGTAAGAGCTAAAACCTCCAAGTTCAGACTTTCAATAAAATATTTCTGCTATGTGTTGAGTATTAAGTTGTTGGTGTAGTAAGTGATAGACTGAGAATTATGAGTATAGGCTTACCCGTGGGACAGGGCCCGCTCACAGGTATTGTCCTATGCTATAGATAGATATAGAGTTGTCTGTTTATTGGTGTTTGGTTAATCCATTTGCTTTGCTGAATTGAGTTATATTGATTTGCTTTTAACTTAGGCTGCAGAATAGACACAGGCTACATAATGGCCATCTGTGTTATGCTGCGAAATGACAATTGATTATGCCAGGACTTAGATCAATGCATGTTACTGATTCATTTGTCAATAATTACTTATATTGATGTCTGATATCCCATTTGTGCTAAGTATTGTATATCTGTAATAATTCTGGAAATAGCATCGGCAAGGTTATCGATTCAAGAATCTCATAAAACTGTTGACCTCAAGTACTGGCATACTGACTGAATCTTCAATTTACTTCTGGTTGTTCTTGTACGAGCTCAAATAAAATANGTTACTAATTCATTTGTCAATAATTACTTATATTGATGTCTGATATCCCATTTGTGCTAAGTATTGTATATCTGTAATAATTTTGGAAATAGCATCAACAAGTTTATCGATTCAATAATCTCATAAAACTGTTGACCTCAAGTACTGGCATACTGACTGAATCTTCGATTTACTTCTGGTTGTTTTTGTACGAGCTCAAATAAAATATAATTAGTTTTCTCTTGCTTGTTTGGAGTGCTACAGAATCATTGTGATTATAAATCTACCAGGTGAACACATGAAGGCATGAGGTTCTGAAAACTCAAAAACCTTATCTAGAGAGGTACCACCAGTAAGGTTGAGGGTTATAACATGGTGGCTTCACCTTATAGGGACTGGTAGCGCTATATTTATCTAACCAGATTCCCTCAATTTGTATATATACTAGTGTGCTAGTGAATGTAAGGACATGTATGATATCAATGTGTGTCTTCTTGCTGAAGCGAATTGTAAGAACTAAAAAATCCAAGTTCAGACTTTCAATAAAATATTTCTGCTATGTGTTGAGTATTAAGTTGCTGGTGTACTAAGTGATAGACTGAGAATTATGAGTATCGGCTTTTACCCGTGGGACAGGGCCCACTCACAGGTATTGTCCTATGCTATAGATAGATATAGAGTTGTCTGTTTATTGGTGTTTGGTTAATCCATTTGCTTTGCTGAATTGAGTTATATTGATTTGCTTTTAACTTAGGCTGCAGAATAGACACAGGCTACATAATGGCCTTCTGTGTTATGCTGCTGAATGACAATTGATTATGCCGGGACTTGAATCAATGCATGTTACTGATTCATTTGTCAATAATTACTTATATTGATGTCTGATATCCCATTTGTGCTAAGTATTGTATATCTGTAATAATTCTGGAAATAGCATCAACAAGGTTATCGATTCAAGAATCTCATAAAACTGTTGACCTCAAGTACTGGCATATTGACTGAATCTTCGATTTACTTCTGGTTTTTCCTTGTACGAGCTCAAATAAAATATAATTAGTTTTCTCTTGCTTGTTTGGAGTGCTACAGAATCACTGTGATTATAAACCCACCAGGTGAACACATGAAGGCATGAGGTTCTGAAAACTCAAAAACCTTATCGAGAGAGGTACCACCAGTAAGGTTGAGGGTTATAACATGGTGGCTTCACCTTTCTTGTCCTTCCCTTATATGTAGTCCTATCTAGTTAAGCTTTCCAATTTAGGATCAAAGTCCTTTTTCTGTGCATATTACACTGAGTGCCTCACAAGTACGTATTGAATCTCGGGCTGACAAAATTGAATGAAGGAGAGTACAATGATAATTAGAAATTATATTTTTACCTCGTCAAGACCCACATACTCTGGCTCTAACTCTTGGAGACAAAGCGCATCCTCGTCGCTGTCATGAAGAGATACCTGTAGGTTTTTGGTGTTGTATTTCCGCCTCTTTAAAAAGGGCCTCCTATGATCTCATTTCTTCTTGCAGATTTTTTAAATGCAAGATTTCTGATTGGAACAAAGGGGAGTCCACGCTTGGGTTTTTGTAAATGGATATTTTCCTTTTTTTTCATTTCGAAGACCAACAGCTTAAGGTCAGTTACTTCCGAGTGGAGCAATTTTTTTCCATCCTCGAGGAATCCTTCACAACAAGTTTTTGACCTGAGATGTCCAATATAGGAAGTCACATTCCATGGCAATAGCCGTAGGGCTATAGATTCGTCCTTCACTGCTATTAAAAATCCATTGATGTGTTTTGGCTATAAGTATGGTCTCAGATGGTGGAGACAGAGTGGAGTCTTCCATTGAAATGGAAACCCCTCCTGCCAGTCTACCTTACTCAACACTCTTTTTCTGTCTGTGCAAACCCTATTCCAGATGCAAAAGTCCTACCTATTCAATCCAACACTTTCCTCGCAAACCAGTGATCAACCCTACACACCACAACATAGCTCAAGTGTCCTAAATCCCGAAACTGTTCGCCCGGTGTTCGATACCTCTGTACGCTACCCTGGTCTCCTGCTGCTACTCCTCACAACCCTGTTCGCGACCATGCCCAATGATCCTCGAAACACTGTTCAACCATTGCTATTTTTCACAACCCTAATCGATAGCCCCTTCGGAACATTGCATCGTGACCTCTGCTCATACGGTGCTCGACTGTAATGGTGTTCGCCGCGTCCCTGCTATAGTGCTCGATCCGTAACGTACAATCTCTGATCTTCGTCAATGTTTGTCGCGACCCTGCTTGATACCCAGAATGATATGGTGCTCGATCTGTCGTTGCAATCCTACTACAGTTCTTCCTACGGTGTCAGGACCCTGCTCGATTTGTTCACCCGCTACCTACCCGATCTGTGCATTGTGGAGGTGGCAGAAATGTAAAAGTGCGAAGAAAAGGTTTGTGCAAAAAGAAATATTTTTGCTTTTCCTGTTTTTTGGGGGGTGGAGATGCACCGACACAAAATCAATCAAACCGACTAGTTTTGACTAGTTTTGTCTTGAACCGAAAGGTAAAGACAAGTTTAGGACCAGTTCGGAATAGAAGCATTGAAAACCAATTTGAATCACCGATTCAGATCATAAATCCTTAAAATCGATTCAAACTAGTCAATTCCTTTCTAATTCAACCAATTCTTATAAAATTGTCTTGGACTACCCGTGCAAAGAGAAACTTTGATACCAAATATGATAACCAAATCTGGCTCAGTGATTAAATATCCAAAATATTTGGAATATAAAGATATCCATAAGAACAATAAATAATATATATAAATGTATATGAAAATGAATAAGATAAGATAGGGTTTGGCTAAAAGTCGGATTAGACAAAGTCTGAATAAATGTGGCCAATGGCCAGGATCAAACTTGCTCTAATACCAAATGTGGTGAACCAACTTGGTTCACAGCATGGGCATCCAAAATATTTGAAAACTTATAAAGAAATCCATCTAGAAAATATAATAATTGAATAAAAATGTATGAATATAAGATATGAGATATGTTGATTGATTATAAATGAGGGCCCCATTATATATACCTAGGCATGAATGCCCTTTCATTAAGTGACATGTCCTTTCATTATTTCTAATTATTACTTAGTAATTATTATTTAATGATATTTATATTTGTTACACATGCACTTCAAGCAACATATCATCAATCATGGAGAGCTTGATCTCCACCCTCCAAAATGTTTGCATCAAACTCAATTTAAACATCCTTCCAAAACAATCTTGTTTAAGCACTTGTATTCAAAAATTGTAAGCATTCTTTGTTTCCATGTGTTAAAAATTTTACTGTTAAACCTTTAATTGCTTTTCAACATAATATGAGATAAATGTTAGTTGTTAAACCTTTAATTGTTTACACCATGTTTGGGGGTGCTTCATGAGATTTGGGGTATGTTACCCCCTCTCACCTACGGGTAACTAAAGGAGATCATGTCTCCTGGGCTACAATGAAGGCAATTATCCTGGTGATGATGATGATGATCATCATCATTGTTCTCGAATCTCCACAAACTGAAGCCCCTCAGATGCCTCCCTCCTCATTCAACTCAACTTATCACACCTGATCAACATGGTTCATCGAATGATGGTGGTCCAACACATTATGAGGTACACAAGTCATTGTTTCATATAGTGTCATATTTAATGCATTAGGCATTTATGTGAGGTTCATGGGTTGAAGTTGGATAATGAAACATAAGCTTGGAAGTTATGCTTTTTTCCTTGTTTCACCTTGGTGGCCATCATTTGTGTCCTAGTCCAGTGTTGTCACTCTTGGGGAACTGGAGTACTACTGGGAGGCTTTGATAGGGACAACATACTGCTCTCCCCCATACAAACACTTTCCATCATGGTGCCTTCCGCAGTGTACTAAGCTTCGGTAATGGTTGTTACATGTACAACAAAAAGGCTCATGGTTCATTCTCCTATGAGAAGAAGGGATAGAATGTCGAGGTTGATGCAGTTGCTAAAAAAAATATGAATAAAAATAAGAAAGCATGTTATAAAAGGAAGAAGAAATGATGGGTTAATAAATGTCCAAGTCAAAAGCCAAAGGTTAGCTTGAGCTCTACCCCCTCATTGTGAGGCAATCACCCCTAGTCCTAATGCACTGAATGCATATCAATTAAAAGGACTTAATCTCGATAGCAAAGAAAACAAAGAATAAAGCGCTTGAAACCGGAAAAGGGGACTTGCAAAGCAATAAAAGAATATCAAAAGGCAAGAAAGGGGTTTGGAATACACACACTGCCAAGGAAAGGGTATCTCAAGCAAAAAACACTCCCTCTACAAAGGCACTCATGGAGATGGACCAAGCACAGTACCTTGCAAGTTAATGACTCCATCACCATGAAGTAACCCTGACCATTTCATTCACCATACTTGCACTTTGATAGGTTTTCTTGGGAAATATCCCTCTACTTGGTATTGGCACACCTAATAGGGTCTTTTGATGGTCCTCCCATACCTAAACTTGGAAAATTGCAAAAAATTCTTGAGCTAATGTGAAGTTTGAAGAAGATACCTAAGGTGAATTGTTTATTTGGCTTTTGTATTAAGTGATGGCTTACTTTGTATGATTCTAATGGCTATGGTATTGTGTAGTTGTTGGTTTTACCTGATTTTGTATGCCTTGTTTGGTCATGATGCACCTTGACATGGTCCTTTGGAGGACATTCTCATGATGACAGCCGGCACGTTGTGCACCATTCAGAGGACATCACACACTTGATGCAGGGCGTTGGGCCATATGATGACTAAACACACCTTGGGACACCTTCTCATACATCTTGGACCTTGGATGATGGACAGATGAGCTTAGGTTTTGCAGATATGGTCAGATTGGCTATTAGATGCGCAAGAAGCCCATACCTTGGACAGTGCACCCCAGAGCCATGTTAGGCTTTGATTTGAGGACGTTGCACTTGGAGATGATTTGACACCGTTGGAGAGATGATGGGCCCTCTTTTCACCCTGGATGTTGGCCTTTTTCACTCTGGACGTTGATAATGACGTCATGCGCTATGATGATTTGAGGATGGTGGGGGTAACCTACCACTAGGGCATCCATTTTTATGAGTTGGTGTGACTTCTCACCATGCTTTGCACCTTTTGATGACGAGAAATGGCCTTTGGAGGCCTTTGCTTTGAGGACGTTGCACTTGGAGATGATTTCACACCCCTTGGAGAGATCATGGGCCCTCTTTTCCCCCTGGATGCTGGCCTTTTTCACTCTGGACGTTGATAATGATGTCATGTGCTATGATGATTTGAGGATGGTGGGGGTAACCTACCACCAGGGCATCCATTTTGATGATGAGATGAGGTCCTTTGACGATGAGGTGTGACCTTTGATGAGGCGATGTGACTTTTCACGATGCTTTGCACCTTTTGATGATGAGAAATGGACTTTGGAGGCCTTTGCACCCTTCTAGAGCATGACGCTAGCCTCATTTGGCATCCTAGACTCGCACGTGATATTCTTGAAGGGACGTTTTGGTGTATTAGCATGTTTATTTATTATTTGAGGCTATTTAGGGGTTGTCCATGACCTATCCAACTTGTATCATGGACATTTTATGTTTTAGGGGCTTTTGAGGTTTTATAGTGCTGGGGTTGCCTCATATTTAAAGTCTAGCACGACCTCATTGGTAAATCATAACAGACTTTCATTACTACTTGTCTTCTTATCTTCTTTTCCCATCATGGAGCTCTTATGCGCATTTTTCGAATGATATTGTGGATGCTTTCTCTTGTTTTGGTGGATTTTTCATGAAACTAGGGTTTCCTCATGCATAGCGACTTGGCTAGCAAGTGTTCTTTCCAAGTTTAAGTGTTTTTTCTTGGTGTATTTTGGTGAATGCTCTATTAGATTGATAATAGTTGCATGTCCATATTAATTTCGTTGAAGCATAAAGAGGTCAAGTTAGGATTATAATTGCATATCCCCCTAACCTTGTACTTGAGGTTGATTTTTGAGAGGATAAACTCTAGGGTTTGACCTAATTCCACTTGATATAATTTCTAGATGCTAGAGAAGTAGGATGGCACCTAGGATTTATAAGAGAATAAACTCTAGGGTTTCTCTCGTAGAACATTTGACCTAGATTTATGATTGGATAATCCTAGAGTTTGATCTTCAAGTCTTCTCTTACCTTTAGCCTCCATTGAAGGTGTTGCATTGACTCCGTATGCCCAAGGATTCAAGATGACACTAGTCTTTCTCATTTGCAAGTGATATAAAACCCTAATTAGCTCTCTCCCTCTCCCAATGACTTATGTTAGCTTTAGGATTTGATTTTGCGTCTTCATTCTCTAGCATTTATAGCCTAATGCTTTGCATTAATTGTTTAGAATCATCTCTAAAATAATCATTGCTGTAATAATTACATTTTCAACCATTAGGACTTGCTATATTGCACTAAATTAACATAGTTTCATGCTTTTTATTTGATGCAATGTAGATATCACCAAAAAAATGTTGATTTCCCAAAAAATTGCGAATTTTTCAGGCCATCGAAATTTTGGCCCGAAAAATCGTGATTTTTTTAAACTAGTAAAATTCACGATTTTTTCCAAAACATCATAATGTTTCCCGATTTCTCGTGCCATGATGGAAAAAATCGACGTCCAACGGAAACTGTGAGGTTAAAAGTGATTTTCATTTTTTTTTGTTCATTTGTGCCTTTTGGTTGTTGAAGAAGGAAGGAGGGCTTGTGGTCATCATCAATCATTATGGAGATAGCTAAGCAACCATCACCATCAAGGATTTTTTATGTTGGAGTTACTTCACACACACCTAAGATTTATTTTTACTAAGGTTATTCCTTGTTTATTAGTCATAATTAGTCATTATCCAGTCTCCTATATTTTAGGGGAGAATATTCCACCTGGAGAATATTCTCTTTCAATTGACACTTCAGTTTGACTAGTTGAGTTGAGTTTAGATGTTGTATTGGTTTTGTCACCATGCAACATTGGGATCATCACCAACTCACTACTCTTTGTTCAGTCAGTTAACTGAAGACTANCTCAGCTAGGTGGCAGTTCACTCCCGTAACTGCCTGAGAGACTAAACTAGGTGGCAGTTCACTCTTGTAACTATTGGTGTGTGTCCAGATCAATCTAGACCACCACTATGGCTCATTAGTTACTCATTTATTCTATATATATTGTAAATTATTCACTCTTTGAGTGTGGATAACGGTTAAGGAGAATTCTTCCATTCTTTCTCTCCTTCTTCTTCCTTTTCCAATTATCTCTGCAAATGTGTGTATTATTGTTTAGCTAGATCTATTCTGTGTAGGTTCAACACATTTACATGGTATCAGAGCCGACGGACTGCTAAGAAAAATCTACACCAAAATTTTTTTGCAGGTACAAAAGATTGAAGACAATAAAAAGATGGATTATTCACCAAAAATACTTCTCACGCCTCATAACTATTTGGAATGGAAGCCAAAAATTCTTCTTATGCTCAGATGCAGAGGCTTGTACCAAATAACTATGGCAATGGAAGTAGAGTCTGATTCTGTCAATGAGAAAAATGACTTTCTCAATAGACAAGATATGGCCATATAGGATGTATCCTCTATTTTATTTCTCCCAAAATTCTCCATCAAGTATATTATGAATCACAAGAATTCACTCCAAATGATTTATGGAGCAGATTGGAGGTTTTATTTGGGAATAAGGAAGAATGCATGCAAAATGTTGATAAGATAGAGAATGTAGAAGAGCCACTGGAAGATAAATCATCTCAGTTTGAAGAGCCTTCTACACAAGTATCTACAAAAATTTGTATTACAATAATTGAAGATGTCTACTCCATTTCAGATTTGTTTTCTGAATTTCATGTGGAAGATATATGGCATGCATCTCAGGGGACATGTTATCGCACGGTTTGTAGGAAAGGTTAAATAGCTTGAGTCAAAGGTAGAAACCGGCGTAACAGGAGCTTCCCCACCCACTGTCACCTCAATGGGGAGCTCTTTCTATTCAGGAGGGCAAGTCCAAGGGAGACGTCCCTAAGACAATCTGGATAAAGGAAAGGGTAAAGGGTAAAGACCA
>JASDQU010193406.1:18031-30990 GCA_032191745.1 Picea mariana | reverse complement strand
TAGGAAATGCTCAGTTTCAAGTTAGTCATTAGAATTCAATTTCTTAGAATAGGTGTGTGCTTTATTCTTAGGATAGCATTCAGATAGAGACTAGATGCTTACCTGCACATACTGTGTATCAGCTCAAAGTTTACCAACCCTGGTTTGACAATTTAGTGTTTCAGGTCACTTAAAAGCTTCAATTTAGCAGCCTGACAGAAGCCAAGTTAAAAAGACTATATTATGAATGAAACGATAGAGATAAAGAAGAAACTAGGAGAATCAATATGGGAATTGGAACAAAAGTTCAATAGGTTAAAATGCAAGTTAAAGTACACTATTACTGATATACAACATAGGAATTTGTTTGTTAATTCTTTATTTCCACACTTGAAATATCCTTTGAGACATCAGAAATTCCAAAGTTAGGGTGAGGCCTTGCAGGAAGCCTTATAGCTAGAGGAAAACCCGTACAAGCATACATATCCATCTATGGAAGAGATGAAGCAAGATATGAAGAACTTAACATTCCAGTTGAATCCGAACAAAGGAAAGGAGAAAAGAGAAGATATTTGGTGTACAATGTGTAGGAAAAAAGGCCATCACAAAAATAAGTGTCCATTATTTTTGCAGTATATTGGAGTGGGTATGCAAAACCCTTTAGCTTTAGGAGGACCATGGTGCAATATTTTAAAAACACATGGGAATTATCCCTATCATTACCCCTTGATGAAAAAATATCAGACAGTACCGAAGAACACATTTTTAAACTTTTGTAAGTCAGTTGGAAATGAAGATAAGGACTGTAGAACCTTGGAGATGATGAAAGAATGGGTTGTAGATAGATACAGGATGTAGGATGAACATTAACAGGAAAATATGTGTATTGGTCGTAGTATAACACTATGAAACAACCACTGTACAATATCGAGCAACATTTTGAAACACAAACACAGTATAATTCACAAAAGTTTCAAGGGAAACAACTATATAATCTTGCATAATAATGCGCAACACCACCAAAATACAATAACCCAAATCCATAGTATAATCAAGGACCTCAATATAACACACTGCAGAAATATAATATGGGAAACAGAGGAGGCTTCAGAGGAGGAGGTCATGGAGGAAGATGCTTTAGAGGAGGTTGAGGACTAGTAGTGTGTCATAACTATCAGAAACTAGGACACTATGCAAGAGACTACCCACAATTACTCGCGACATGTATGTACTATTGCATAGCAGACCATGAAACAAAGGAATTCCATACACTTCTAATAAAGATACATGACAAGATGAACCAGACTAATTAGAATGTACAATAGATTAGGGTGAAAAAAAGAGAAGAATATGGGAATGAAATTAACATAGTGACTAGAGGAGGAGCTAAGAAAGGAGAAGATACAGCTAAGAAGGATCAAGACTAGTACCAGTGGGTCAGGAAGAATACGGTGCTGGAAAAAAAGTTTGATGCGTGCAAAGAGAAAGAGATATTCAAGGAAGATAGACATCAGATATTGAAGGAGAACATTGTGTCCACTTTAGGAACAAAGCCAGTAGATGAGATACCATTCTATGACATGCCTTCATTATTTGACCAGACCAATCAAGATCAGTCTTCGGAAAAAGTAACTTAAGAAACTTTTTGGGAGCTTGTGTTGAATTTCAGAGTGACAAAAATTCCTTACAAGTACTACAAAATCTATTAGAAAATATTAAATCAGGTTCGTAAGAAGAGAAGAACCAACATGGAATTTAGATTGAATGCTAACATAAGAGATTTTAATATGGGTAATATTATACTAGACTTAGGATTTGAAGTCAATGTTATGCTAAAGAAAACCTGGGAAGCTATGGAAGAACCACAATTGGGGTATTCACCTATTCAGTTGAAGTTGGAAAATCAGCATAGAGTGGTGCCAATAAGAAGGTTCAAGGGGATTCTAGTAGATCTAGATGGTGTGTGCACCATGGCTAAAATTGAAGTCATTGACATAGTGGAAAATACTTATCCATATCCAACATTGTTGGGTTTGGATTGGGCCTTTGATAACTATGCTATTATCAATTTGAAGACAAGGAAGATGATATTTGAGTATGGAGAATACATAGTTATTTTCCCATTGTATTCCTCAAAAGGAGGAAGGTATGTGGAACTTGCGACGGATAATATTCTTATAGAAGATGTGAATCAACTATAGATAACTACCTCGCACAGAGATGATTATATCCACCCAACTGTAGATGGCATGCTCAGTTGGAGGATTATTAGTTCTTGTGCCTCAGACTCTGACCTAGGACTGGAGAACGAGAAGTAACAAGTACATGAATTATCTACTAGGTGATGTGCCATAATGATGTGCACGCTGAGATGGGTTGTTACAGAGGTAAGAGAACCTTGTACTTTTTATGGATTGAATTATTTAGAATAATTTTTAATGAAGTATGAATATAGGTTATGGAAAATCATAGATTACCAATGTTAGATATTGCTTTAAAATATACACTTGCAAGATGGTGGGGTACACACAAGGCAAAGATCAACAATTGGTTTCAGTACAAAAGTTTACTGTGCACAAGATTCGATGTAGAATAGGAGCATACATATGAGGATAAATATGAGGGATTTGAACAAACCCAAGAGAATGTAGAAAAGTGCATAGTCTAATGGAGATTAGTACCACCAGAACAATGGCCACACCATTTTATTTACACACTAGAAGGCATTCCAAAGAACTAGTACATATAACAAGAACCGTGCAGAGAACTACTAACTGGGAGGAGATACACCAAAAATTTGTAGTTACATTTCCTTTGAGCATAACATTCCAGAGATTGATACAACACTAAAAGTGGTAAGAGACAAGATATTTGAAGAACTAGAGTTTTAAATAATTTCGGCATATCAGAGGTAGGCTAGACAGTCAGTTAAACAATTGCTACATAGTTATCATGTAGCAGAAGCAGAAGAACCAATAGAAGATAATCCACACAATATACAGATTCTAGAAATGGAAGGTTAAAGGGAAGTAGAAGGCCCCAATATGGATTCATAAGATTATGATGCACCATTAAAGATTAAGAAGGTCCACATTGGAATAACAAACAACCCAAAGATGGCCAATATTGGATATTATTGGGATAATCAGACAGTAGAAAGGATCACATAATTACTACGTGAGTACAATGACTTATTCCTAGCAACATTCTCACAGATGAAGCAGGAGATATAGGAGAGATGAAAATCCCATTGAATCTAGAAGCAAGGCCTATCAGATAGAGGTTGTACAGATTGAATCCAATATACAAAGAGAAGGTGAAGACATAAATTGAAAAGATGTTAGAAGAAGGGGTTATAGAACCTGTAGAAAGTGAGAATGGATCATTCCTATGGTGGTGCAGGAGAAGAAGTAAGGAGGGATCAAGATTTGTGTAGATTTTATAAAATTGAATGATGATTTCCTACATGATCCTTTTCCTACCCCATTTACAAACAAAGTTTTGGAGAATGTAGGGGGTCAAGAAGCTTATTCTTTTACAGATGGATTCTCAGGTTATCATCAGATTAGGATAATGCCAAAAGATAGACACAAGATTACATTTTCTATAGAGTGGGGCTCATTCCAGTATACAATTATGCCATTTGGATTGAACAATGAACCAACCATTTTCTCAAGAGTAGTAGTAGCATCTTTTAAGGACTTTATTCATAATTTTTTGGAGGTTTACTTAGATAATTGGACAATGTTCAGTTTTTTAAAAGATCATGTTGAAGTATTAAGGATGATGTTGGATAGATGTATACAATGTCAAACATCATTAAACATTAATAAATGTATCTTTAGTGAAACTTTTGGGATTTTGTTAGGACATGTGGTGTGTAAACAAGGTTTGTTGGTTGATCCTGCTAAAATTGTTGTTATAGTTAACTTACCACCACCAAAGTCAGTGCGCCAGTTAAAGAGTACATTGGGCCATACATGATATTATAGGAAATTCATAAGAGGATATGAACAAATTATTGCGGCAAGGGAATTTTTTTTGAAGAAGGATACTAAGTAGCAGTGGAATGATAAATTCTAGAAGAGTTTGGATATTTTAAAGGAAAATATGGTTGTTGTGCCAATTTTGGTTTTCGCAGATTGGTTGAAGGAATTTCTTGTGCATGTGGATGCATCTGCAATTGCATTAAGAGTTGTATTAACCCTGACATGTGAAGGTGATGTGGATCACCCTATTTCTTTTGTAAGCATGAAGCTGTCAAATTCAGAGGAGAACTACAATACTACAGAAAGAGAAGGTCTAGATATGGTGTATGCTTTGCATAAATACAAACATTACTTGTTGGGACAACACTTTAAGATGTTTACAAATCATTCAGCTCCAAGATACTTAGTTAATAAGCGAGTGTTGGGGGGAAGGATATGGAGATGGCTATTATTATTTCAAGAATTTGACTTTGAATTTGTGGTGACATCTGAAAGATTGAACGTAGGACCAGATCACTTATACAAGATAATGAATAGGGAAGAACTTAGTAACTTGGAAGACAACTTTCTTGATGCACAATTATTTTCAGTATAGATTGCAGATGAATATTTTGTTGACATTATTGAGTTTTTGAGTACAGGCTTTGCACCAAGAGAATTTACTACAATATAGAAGAAACATTTGGTGGTCAGAGATGCATATTATCAATTGATTGTAGGTCATTTATACAAACTTGGTGCAGATAACATTTTTAAGAGATGTGTGTGTTGATGATTAAAATCACAAAGAGGAATTTTGCCCGCAAAGTATTTCTAAAGCCCTATTATTTAAATTATGCTAATAATATAATACTAGTAGGTGGGACCCCCTTGTAGACTGGAGGCTCGAAGATAGTCATATCACACATTTTTTGTTGTTGTTTCGATGCTTCTTACATGGTCCTATATGGTTGACAGTGCAGTCATGGCTTCATTTTGGATATAGTAACAAGTGGATGATGCATTTTATGGGATGTTCTGCTATTTAAAGATTTATTTTTATGTTATGATTGGCATATATTTATAGTTTCTATGTTTAATCATGTCACCATGATCTATTACCTGGATAAACATGCACAAGAAATATGTTAGTAATGACAACCAAAACAAAGGGAAGAAACTTATGGAAAAAATCCTAAAAGGAAGGGCCTATGTTTATGCTATGTTAGAAGTTATGTACAATTAAAAATGTAAAACATGCTAGTGTTAGTCCTAACTATTAAATGGTTGGTTAGTGGCTATGCGATTTGAATTTGAGTTATTGCAGGAACATATGATATGGAAATGCATATGGTATGACATAAGGACTTGGAAAGGGTTAACATAAATGTTTTGGGTGGCACATTGGGCAAGGAATATTGTCACAGGTTTCAATGGTTTGGAAATTGATTACATGGTTTAAATGATATGGTGAGGGTTGGTTGTCTTGTACTTCGGAATTGAATATAAGAGAAGATGGAAGTGATGTGCAGTAAATGCACGTCCCTCCATACTCCCCCCATTAGGCCCTCACCCTAGTATGTCTCTTGTTTCATTTTGATTCGTTGGTGGTTAAGCTTTGAAATTCAGGCTTGGGAAGAAAACGCTTGGCCATCTCACCCTTTTAATCTCTCGGTTACATGTATGGTTATTTTTCACCCCATCCATGAATTATGCTCTGTGTATGAAAAAAATGGCTCAGTAATGCTTGGGTTTGTGTTTTCCTGAGAATTGCAACTGTGTAAATGCATGGTTTTTCTCTCTAGAATGACCGTGTAATTGTTTGATTTGTAAGTAAAAGAATTGGTTTTTGGTTGAGTTGTACAGTTGCTGGTTTCTTTGTTGGTTAAAATTGTGGTGGGTCTATGTGGATTTTAAAATGAATATGGGTATTATCGCTCTATTTCTTAATGGTGGAGGGTTTCTCTCTGTGTATTCTTTCTGGTTGCTTCCTCACAGTTATGAGGGTAACCTTGTCCATTCGTGTTCGTATTGCCATTTGGTTGCTGTGTATTTTTCCAGAGTCATGGTCATGGGATTATTCACATGGTCTTGGCATCAAAGTATCTCAAAATTTGGTCTTAGGGTGGCCATAATGTCGATATATGTGCTATATGGTTGTTGGGTGATATAAGTTATGCCTCGGGTTATGCATCCTCACTGATATTGTTATCAAATGATTCGTCTCTTAAGATATAGAGAGAGGTTATACCTTTGTGTGTTCTGGGTAACTGCCATTGTCCAGTGGTCATTTGCTTCTCCTCTACAAATGAAAAATGCACTATGTGAATTGTTTTTCTACCCTACCCATCATTGTTTCCTCTATGGCTAACTGTTGTGTCATTGCCTAGACCGGGAGTTATAAGGAACCCTATGGTTTTATACTATGCTTGTATCGAAGGGTATTTTCCTATGGTTGATATGCCTCTTAGGACCTCTAGTTCTCTGTGTGATTTATGATTGAGTGCACTCTTGATTTCTTCTTTGTATTTTTTGTGACAGAGCCCAATTTTCAAAATCCCTAGTTGTCCTTACTCTTGTTGGGCTTCTTTTGGTTGTCAAAGATTGGTTGTCAAGTGGAGTGGTTATGAAATGTTTTCTCGAGTCCCTATGATGAAATCAGTTGAAAATTTGTGATCGGGAATAAGTAATAATATGCAGTCAAAGGGATGCCTCTTTTTTGTTATGCTTTGAATCACTGTGTTCTATAATAGGGTGTTAATTTAAATTTGGAGACTCCTGTGTGTTTTTACTAGACCCGATCAGGATCATAGCAAATTATGGAATTGATAACTGTGTTTATTCTATTATGTTCAATGTGTATCTATTATGGAATCATCATGCATGTTGTAAATAATTCAATCGAGAGTTATGAAGCTTGGGTTTTATATTGACTATGGTTTCATTGCAAAAATGTATTAGTTGATATGATGAGGAGTGTATGAAATCGGACATGTTTTAGAACTCTGTTCAAATTGGAAATGGACATGTGCATATTTTTTAACTGGCCAATTGTGAATTGATGGACAGTATAAGATATTCTTATAGTGATGTATTATGGATAGAGGTGGAGCAATGTTGTTGTGTGTTTTATTTTGATTCTTAAAAGGAGAGGAAAGAAAAAGACCAAACATTTTCTTAACAGGATTGTTGAAATTTGTTTCGATTATGAGTATGATTGCATACTATTCTAATTGAGAATTTTTTGAGGAATTTAGATGTGGAAAGTGACAATTTTGATACATAGTAATTATTGAGTTGGTGTTGGTATTTTTCGTATTGAATACAAACTTATGCTTATTGATTACTTGATTTGTTTTATGAACAATATTCGTTATTTACCTGCCATTCTCTCACTTTTCCACACATTACAAGTCCCCTCACCTTCCTAGATTCACTATTCACTCCATGTTCTTAAAATTAAATTATAGTTAAATGAAAAATCTATATTAAAGCAGTTGAAGGATGGCACATGGATGAGTTATGGTTGTTATGTTTTTTTATTACAATACATTTGATTGTTTAATGATTTTTTGAGAAGTAATCACGATCTACCCCCTTCCTTTTACCACTTTTTACTCAATACAATCCCTCATATATCCCAGAACCCTTATTCACCCCCTTCTCATTAACAAGTATTAAAAGATTTTATGGATTGGATTGCATGAGTCTGATGTGTTGTTGAGCCAAACTTTGTTTCATATTTAAAGAGATGTCATGTATGGTTTGTTGAAGAAACTAGTTGCTAATAATTAATGCATACATGGATGAGATTCTTCAACAGAGGTAGCCATGGCCGGGGTAACATGGGAAGATGGAATTGGAACAGGGGCCTTAGAAGGCCAAGTTTTTCTATACATTTTTATGCAGACTCACAAGAGTTGAGCCAACTATTTCAAGATGAATTTTTTAAATTGGATTGGATAAGGAGTGGTCCAACCTAGGCCAGAAAGGGCTCCTTTCCAAGACCCACATGTCCTTGGTATCCTAGTTCCCCCTCATGTCTCATTACAACCCGAATTCCCTGAAAATGACATATGGCAAGAGATTGTCCACTTGACAGTCTCCCAACATCGTGGCTGGCCCAATTTGTCTCTACATGCTCCTCCTCCACCGATTAACCAAATTGTCGAACTTTCCCTTGCACACTCACCAATACAGTCTTCCCACACAAGAAAAATGTTAAAAACCGAATCCCACCATGCTCCTGATAAAGGAAAAGTTGTTGTTGGCCCCTCCTCTCCCTCAAATGACTCTGCCAAATCTGTTTCATCCCACATGCATTTGAGAGATGATTTCTCTCATGTTATCAGTGAGATCAGGCCTAAAGGCTTCACACAGCCTAAGGCAAATTTAGAGAAATCAAAGGGAGACAACAACAACAAGGGGACAATTGCCTCCCAGAGTGGAAAATATGGTTTTTGAGTGTTTTTATTTATTGATTGTTAAGAATAGTTGACTTCTGAAGTTTTTGGACAACACACTATTTTTGAATATGTTGGATATTATATTTTTGGATATGGTTTCAAATATCATTGATATTAATTTTCAAATTATGAGAGTGATGGTGGGAGCCACAAGGAGGGATGTGTTTGAGTGATTAACTAGTTGCGTTTATGCTTGTTAAAGAAACTAAAGGGAGTCACAAGGGGTCCCACCTACTAGTTATTATTTATTAAAGACCCTTATTATTATTTTATTAATTTTTTCCCTAAACTAAAAGTTAGTTGAGTTTTAGTTAAATTAACTAAAAGAGGTAGTTTAACTACTTCAACTAATTTTGATTGCTTAAAGGCAAAAAAAGAAGAAGGAACATATGAGAATAGAAGGAGAAAGCATGCTAAGGTATTTTCTTGAGTTTTATTGAGATAATTTAGTTTTCATTCATTCTTGAGTTTTATTGAGATAATTTAGTTTTCATTCATTCTTTAATTAATTGAAAGCCTAATTCTCTTTTATGATAGTAGGGTCCTATTTTAGACATCAAGATTCAAGGCTGAATTAAATCATTCAAAAACTTGTTTTTCATAGGTGTTGATGTATCTTTGATAGTCTGTGTAGACTTGTCTATTTGTGAATTAAATTTCATGTCTGATAAAGGATATTGTGCTGTTATTGGATAAATCCGTAGGTGCGGACACTAACTGATCTCCCTAGATCCACCTGGATCTAGAACAAAGCAAGACAGAACATGACTCTTTCCCTAGATTTTGACCATTGAATTAAATAGGAGGCAAGAACAAATAACATACCTTATTATCGCTTCCTATGGTCTTTGTTGCTCCCGCTTCACTCCAGTGCTCTTGTGCAGCCAAGACCAAGACAACAAAAGCCAACCAAAGTGAAGAAAGCACAATCTATTCAACAATCAATCTATGTATATGATCAAGGAGTTATACAATAAAGTGGAAATATCTTTATGGGAAAGGGACATGCTACTGTATCATATTAATCGAAAGTAAAGATTACAACCTGAGCCTTGATGTTGCAAAATTCCTTTCGATGGCCCTTGGCTCTGATACACACACTTGCTCACTTGCATGAAGAAGATCAACCCCTTTGGATAAACTTGCTGGAGTCTCCAAGCTACTGTAGCTTCAATCCTTCACACAATTCTTTCACCAATTCTCCAATGAATCTTGCTTAACCTTTTCCATGAGAATTCCCTCAATATATAGGAGAGAATGAACTAGTTACTTGGATAAGAATGATCCCAAAATATTAGGGAATCTAGTACTAGGATAACCATTCGAATGCCATCTCATCCTTCTAGAAGATTCCCTTCTAGAAGCATCGAGAATTTATCTTTTTACTTGCTTTAGAAAGAGTTCACACCCTAGTAGTTCAACATAGTGCGAACCTCTCACACCCTGGCTTAAGGAAGCATGTGAGAATCATGCCTTCTCACAGGCAAATATACTAGCAGCCTGTGAATAGTCTTCAAAAATGAGTTTTTTGGAAGAGATGAAAATAAATTTTTCTCAGGAGAAAGTTCTTATGAAGAGCCTGAGTACACCATCATCAATACATCATCATGATGACCAAAATCATGGGTAATAGAATGCCCCCCAAAGTATGAGGTTGGAACCAGTGACAGCTGATAGACTTTGTAAGCTGCATGTGTGTGTCGGGAACCAGGAGCACACTTAATCGGAAACTTGCGAACAACCAAGCATCTGCAGAATATCATATATATCAATTCTGAGGTAGGCATTCCCATACTCAGATCACAGACTGATGACATTATAGACATGGGTCATGGCCACCAATCATACACTGTGGATCCATGCCGTCAAAATATAGCATAGCCACTAGAATACACTGTGGATCTATGTGTCACAAATTATACATACGCCATTGCAACCTGGACCAAAGAGATGATATCTAGGGTCTTCAATCTCGTCTCCCAATGTACAAATCTAACCATGTGATTACATGTGTTGAAGTCGAACATGGTAGAAACCACTTGATTACCGGTCATTGATGTAACCATTAACAAGTGCGAGGAAAATCACCATTGATGTCAATAAATCCCAAGGTACTGTAGTACAAACCATTGAATGTGAATGAATGAGTTGAATTCGAACATCCGATAGAATCTTTTGATCAGGGGTCAATGATGTAAACCCACTGTCGAAAGTGAGGAAACATGCCATTAAGGCATGCAAGCTCCAAGGTACCAAATAATTTCTAAGTCTTGATTCTGGATAATGAGCTGAAGTCGATGGAACAAAACTCATCACAGGAGGGCCTTGATGTATCCCCCATCAATGACATGAAATGAGTAACAGATATTGAAGGTGAAATAGAGTATGATGTAAATTGGACTGGACACAGGGAAGGCCGACATGGAGAGAATGGATAACTGCAGATGGCCGACTCAATATAGGTTTTAGATGGACTTCTCTTGAACATATGAATGACACGACCAATGATTTGGCAACATTGACTAAAAAACAACACAGGGAATGACCCTGTAATAAATCAAATGAGAGACAAATGGATTTCCCACCCAGGCTTCAAATGATGAATAGAGGGTGTCATGTTCAAGAGTGAGACTTACTGCCAATCAATACGAAGATGAAAACATATCCCTTTCCCAAATTTTCCCCCACCATTTCTGGCGAGTACCTCTTTATTTTTACGCAAGCTTGAGGAGGATAACATATGCTTGTTTATGTAAGATCATCCTTCGGACGAGTCCCTCGGAGTATGTTTAACGAACCCTAAGAAGGAGTGGTTCGGTCCCATCACGGGTCTGGAAATGTTTGTTTAACGAGTCCAGAGCTAGAAAACGCAAAGTTTTTCAAGATTATAGAGTTTGGAAAAACACTTAAAAGAGAACTCTCTCAGTTCCTTTTTTGTAAAATAGTCTGGACGAGACCGAAAAAGAGATAAATTATCGCTCACCAGACGCTTACTTCAAATACTTTATCGAGCGTGAAAATAGCAAGGTCGCTCGACGATCTTTTCATATTTAGAGAGTCTGAAAAGAGCTCAAAGAGGACTCCAGGGGGTTCCTTTTTCGTATAACCTTGTTGATCCCGAAAAAGTGATAAAAGTATGCTCGATCACATTCTCATGTATTTACAAGCGCAAGAATGGACAAAAATGACACTTGAGGTTTTATGTAAAAACCATAAAAAACAATAAAAAACACACGATAATAAAGAAAAACATATCCGTATCCCGGTATTTGATCATCAAAGTCATCACACCTGCAAGAATTACACTCAACATGACATTAGGGATTGGGGTTTAATTGATAAATAATCATAAAAAACCAAAATGATATAGTAAAAGTAAATAAAAGGAGTAAATACTCCTTTTACCACACCATTTTTACATTTCCACTATTGAGCTCAAAAACCCCTCTTTTACCCTCCAAGTTCGACGTCAGATTGCGGGAGCTACGAGAGACCATTCAGCGAGCCGTCTGTGACAGTTAGGTAGGATCTTTGTCCTTACCCCTTTCATGGTTTAAGTTTGTAATTTCATTGGTTAAATTTTCAATTTTAAATTGATTTTCCAAGCCCTACATGCGTGCTGCCATTCTCGCAGGCAGGCTATACAAGGCCTGCGAGAATGATGCATTCTCGTAGGTGAGCTTAAAGCCACCTGTGAAGTTCTCGCACTGTGCACAAAGGGCACTTGCGAGAACCGTAAAGCCCAATTTTTTTTTAAATTTTTATCTAATGAAAAAGATCCAAAGCATGAAAAAAGTTGTTAATCCTCTTATTGTGTTCCTTTTGCAGATTATTGGCCATCAACATGGTGCTTGAGTGGCGTGAAAGGGAACATGAAGAGGACAATGCAATCGCCGAAAATCATCCACCTACCATAGCTTCTTTGAGAGACTGTGGGCTCTTGAAGTACTTTCACATCCCGGGCATGAGGGCCCAAGTTAGACTATTAGAGTACCTGGTGCGTATGTGGGACCCTAATCAGCAAATGTTTCATGTGGGGGTCCACACACTGTCCTTAGACATTGAGGACATTTACTTTTTGACTGGTTTTTCACAGTGAGGGTACTATGTGAGCCTGACAGGTAATAGAGGTGGTGGGCTAAAGATGAGTGAGTACTGCAATTTACACTGCGTCCCCAAGGCTGAGAGAAAGAAAGCAAAAGTGGCTATCTGGGGGGTATGAGACTTGATCCTATGTACTATCCTTTTCACTATAACTCGGATGGCTGGGAGTTCTGCTCCTCATATGGAATTATAGAGTTACTTCCAGTATGCTATTGAGTGTACTAAGCCTCGAGTGTTCAACTGGGTAGATGCTGTGCTTCACAGTATAAAAAATCAATTGAACAAATGTAGGTGAGGTGACCTGAAGCAATTCGGGTACAGATATTTGCTGGTATCCTTCTTCCTTGAGCGCGTCCCATTACTGAGGCTACAGGTGGAGTGGAATTTATCGGCTCCCAGGGATCCGAAGATGCTGAGATGGTGTCAGCTCATGGCCTGGCAC
>JASDQU010193406.1:7601-17839 GCA_032191745.1 Picea mariana | reverse complement strand
TTTTTTATCATATTCAAATGTTTTTGTTTTATATGTTCGTCCAAAGACTAATACAAAATCAT
This sequence comes from Picea mariana, assembly GCA_032191745.1. Lineage (NCBI taxonomy): Eukaryota > Viridiplantae > Streptophyta > Pinopsida > Pinales > Pinaceae > Picea > Picea mariana. Next base: position 17,777 of record JASDQU010193406.1, on the reverse strand, counting down.
TTTTTGATAACACAGATGTTGGACCTTACAGACCTTCTGAAACTTCTCCCATCCAGCGGCAAGGAGAGGTAGCGGTAGCACCACAATATGCTGAGGATTATCAAGTGGTGGAACAGAATCTAGAGGGTCTGACTGTAGACATTCCAGACATGACTCTGGAAGAGGTTCCATGATGCGATCAACGTCATACTGTAGGGGTATCGACATCTATGAGTCGACTACTCTGTAGGGTTTCTAGGGCAGTGATGTGTTACCATGAATGTCATCCATGATGTCACTTTGTAGAAGCTATAAGCTTCAATTTTTGACATTTTGGTCTTCGGACAAACTTTTGTAAAAAAAAAAAACTCTTTTGATCGTTATATATATAGACGGCTTCTACCGGTTTACTTTATATTGTGTGAATTTTGATGTGTTTGATTTATAAATGATTTAAATGTCTGTCCAACACATAATTAGCCAATGCATCTGTTAATGTATTTAGACATCTAGGAATATGTTGATATTCAATGTGATCAAAATAACGTTCCAAGAGGCAAATTCACAAATACACCTGTAACAAAGTAGGACTTTGAATAGAGTAGATATTACTTAACTGTAGTACTACAAGCTGTGAGTCAAGTCGCACAACCAAATGACGAATTTCAAGAGAGACAACATCAACCAATAATTCAATAACGACACTATACTCTGCAATTTTGTTGGTCACACAGTCAAGGCACACACCTCATAAGGATACAAGTTCGTTTGTAGGGGCATAGATTGCCCACACAATGAAAGCAAGGTTCTGAGTACTGCAGATAGCACCATCAGCGAAGCCAATATAGGGTAGCAAAGACTCCAACATCTGGAAATTAAACACAACGTCACATAAGGGCAGAGACCAGATAATGACAAAAGAAAGCTATAGTAACACACACAAAGTATGATACATTAAAATACAAATACTCGTGCACAGATGATTTATACATAGTACTTCTTCAAGTACAACCCACTCCTGGGTTCACTCAAAGGGATACCATCGTAATCTACCAACTCGTATGCTCCCTTTTCCAAAACTCGGCTAACAATATAAGGACCTTGCCACATGGGTTGGAATTTTCCAGCTCCCAACACATCTCGATCCTGTTCATAGAGAAGAACAAGATCACCTTCGGAGAAAATGTGAGGCTTGACATGCTTGTCATATTGGGCCTTGACACATTTTTTCTGGGCTTCTATTACTAGAGTGGTGTCACGTCGAGTTTTGTCTAATCGCATTAGATACAATAGACGTTCTTCTTCAGTAGAAGTGTTGGGTAGGAGTTCAATAGCTAGCTTCAGAGAGGGTATCTCGCATTCTATAGGAAGAATGGCTTCCACACCATAGACTAACCGAAAAGGCGTAAACCCAGTAGCGGACTTGACAGATGTCTGGTATGCCCACAATGTCGAAAACAACATTGTGTGCCAACTTGTTTTATGAATCCCTATCATTCATCGAAGCATAGTTATGAGAACTTTGTTAATCGCTTCAACTTGACCATTAGCTTTTGGATAATAGGGCGTTGAGTTATCATGGCGAAGACCCAACTTTTCCGTAAGTTCAGACATCATAAAATTCCTAAAGTGGCTACCGTGATCAGTGACGATAGCTTGGGGAACACCAAAACGGGCTATGACGTGATTAAAAAGAAACAATTCTGTGGTCTTTCCAGTATTGTCGAATGTCGGCATCGCCTCAGCCCATTTCGTAAAGTAATTAATGGCTACAATGATGTAACCATGCCCCCCGACCGAGTGAGGGTGACATGTCATGAAATCAATGCCCCATTTTGCAAAAGGACCAACTGAGACCACAGGATGAAGAGGAGTAGGATGTGACCGAATTTTCTGATTGTAGGTCTGGCAGGCATGGCATTTCTGAACGGCAATAATGCAGTCGTTAAACAAAGAAGGCCAAAAATACCCTGCGCATAAGATCTTTTGGGCAGTAGCATACCCAGACATATGACCACCACATGCTCCAAAATGACAGTCATTTAGAGCTTTCTTGGCTTCGTCGAATGTTAGACAACGTTGAAAAATAGAGTCAATCCCCCTATGGTAAAGAGTATCCTTGAGGATAATGTATTGATGAGCTTGATATTGTATGCGACGTCGTTTAGTATTAGACAAAGTAGGCCGGAAAGTTTGGGTTTGGAGATATAGAATGATATCCCCATACCAAAGATCGTCAGTGCTAATAAGGAAAAAAGATTCATCGGGTAATGAATCTACTGCTACATTTTCCATTGCAGAATGAGGAAAATCGCATATCAACTCAGCAAAAACTAAGTATTTCTTTGACTTGGCGCAGTCGAATTCTAAATCAAACTCCTGGAGCATGACAATCCATTTGAAGTATTTTCCCCCTAGCAATTGACGTGTCAAAATATGTTGCATAGGGTTGCAATGAGAAATCACTGTAGTCTTGCGTGAGAGGATATAGTCCCAAAAGCATTGGATGGCTTGAACGGCAGCCAAGGCCAGTTTTTTGACATGTTGATACTTGATTTCAGTTGGTGTGACACTTTGACTCAAGTAGTAAATAACATGTTTGTCGTGCACATCATCCTCTTGGACGAGAACCATGCCAATAGTGTATTCTGAGGCAACAAGATAAAGGAAATAATTGCGACTGTAATCGGGAGGAAAGAGAAGCAGAGCTCACGTGAGGGACAACTTCAAAGATTCAAAAGCATTATTGGCAATGGAATCCCAGATGAGCTCTGAATCTTTCTTTAGTAGCCTCTTAAAACCACGAGTGATCTCGGTGTAATTAGGGATAAAACGACGAAGAAAGTTTGCTTTCCCCTGCAAACTTTGCAACTGGCGTAGTGTAGAAGGAGGAGGGAGATTAAGGATCACCTCAACCTTAATAGGATCCACCTAGATCCCTTGATGCAAAACGATAAAACCTAGAAGATGGTCGGATTCGACACAAAAAATGCATTTATGAGGATTTAAACATATACGATAGAACTGACAACAAACGAAAATGGCTTGGAGGTGGGTAGGGTGATTAAATATGTGCATAGAATGAGTGGGTAAATCGTCCAAATAGGGTTGAACGATGTTCTTGATATCATGAAAAGCATAAGACATAGCACGTTGAAACGTCGCACCAACGTTCTTGAGACCAAAAGGAAGTTTCCTATAGGCAAAAGTACCCCAAGGAAAAATAAAGGCAGTCTTATGTTGATCCTCGGGAGAAATTTTAATTTGATTATAGCCGGAGAAACCATCCATGAGAGAGAAAATTTCACTGCTGGCGCAATCATCGACAATCTGATCGACGAAGGGGGTAGGAAACTTGTCTTTGGGACAAGCTTTGTTAATATCCCTATAATCAACACATAGACGAATACTGCCTCCTTTCTTGTCAATTGGGACAGGATTGGAAACCCATTCTATAAGAGCCACAGGATAAATAAATTCGGCTTTCAAAAGTTTCTCAACTTCGAGTTTGATAGCATCCGCTTTATGTGGGTGAACTCGATGAAGGCGTTTCCGGATGGGTTTAGCACCGAGGTATGTCTTTATCTCATGTACAACAATTGTAGGGTCGATACCTAGCATCTCTTTGTAGCTCCAGGTGAAGATGTCACAAAATTCTTTGAAGAGAGACGTATAGGTGACTATTTCCTCAGCAGAACACGAAGCACCAATATGGACATTTTCAACAATCCCAGGTTTAATGGATATGTCAATGGGAAACATGGGTGAGATATTACTTAAGTTCCCTTTAGCAAACACATCATGTGTAGTTGCAGGAACCGTCGAGATGACAACAACGGTCGACGGAGTCGAAATCCGTTGGTAGTTCTCAAGAGTGTGTTGTTCTAGAAAGAGTATGGAACAATGATGCCCATCGTCCCAAGGGGTGTCCTCCATGACGGACATGATCATCTCGTCAGTGGGAAAAATAACATGAAAAGGATCGGGAGACAACTCATCAAGTGAGGGGGTAGAAGGTGTTGCCGATTGAATGGCCTGATAGGTAGATTCAACCGGACATAATGGCATTGCATCGCCGAAATGAAGATGATCTCCAGGGTCAGGGACTATCCAAGGTTTAGAAGACACAGGAAGTTCATGAGGCACGGTGGAAATCATGTTGATAGAAGCAACTGATGGGCGTGGAACATTAGGCGGTAGAATGGGGAAAGTACCCATTAACGAGGAGTCTTTTAAAAGGCCTACACCGACATTCTCATAACCCGGCGGGGTTTTAGCAATAAATGGTACGTTGCTAGTACGAGTATCAGAATTGAAGAAGGCGAGTTGGTCAACGGTAACAACCTTTCCTTGATGAGGGAAACGTACTACACGGAAAAGTGTCAACACAATGACATGCATGGAATCGATCCAGCTGTGGCCAAGCAAAATATTATAATCAAGTGGAGCATCAAAGACTTCCACTTCAACTTGGACTATCTTACCTTCCAGTGTAATGGGCAACGAAGGAAGAACACCGTAGGGCTTAAAACCGGAGCCATTGAATGCTTTTAGAGTGTTCTGGGATTCATTGAAAGGAGGAGAGCCAATGACTTTCCAACAAGCAAGAGACATAACACAAGTCGAGGCACCCTCGTCAATAACAGTTTAACAAATGTTCTTGTCAGAGACAACAACCTGTATCTGGAACGCGAGTTGAGGGGGTAACCTTGGAATGTGATCATCCAAGTCAAATACTATTAAATTCATATACGTTGGGTCAATTCCACCTATAGCTTTCAACAATGCCTTCTATTGTGCAGGACAAGACTGAAGGACTTCAAGGGATGACATCGCTAAAGGTGCTTGGGCCAGATCTTCAACAATGCTGTAGTTCTAGGCCACACGAGCATGAGGATTGAAAGCCAATTTCTGTACGACACCTTTTGGGGGTGGTCGCAGAATTGTATCAAGGCTCGATCGTTCAAGATGAAGAGGACCGTTAGTAGGTGGAGTCGCGAGAGAGGGTTGTACCAAAGCAGGAGGTAAATCGTCAACCTTCTCCTTAGATGGAGAATAATATTTGGCTCTAGTCATGAGTTCAATGTTGTTCTGCTTAGAATCACCAATACACATCAAAACATATGATGTCATAGAAGAGGAGGGTTGGTCATGATTGACCAACTGAGCTTGTTGTTGAGACGGGAAGGGTTGGGACAAGACAGCCGGTGTAGGTGGTTTTGGAGCTCCTTGAAGGAACTTAGTGACTTTATCATGTCGTGGACAATCCTTCATGTAGTGATCATCACCACAAATAAAGAAAGGGTATCATGGTTTGCGCTTATCCCGATCATCAACAGGAGTTGTTTTAGTTTGCTCTTCTCGATTATTATTTTTTCCCTCCTTATTCTTACATCTCCCTTTTTTAGATTTGTTTGTACCAGCTGGGGTAGATTGGACAACATTTACCTTAGAAGTCTTGCCGGTGGGAGTGGCAGGAGACGGAGCATTTTGAACATTAGAAGAAGAATATTTAGGGTTTGTTCTTGAAATGGAATGTGATTGAGTTTGAGCAGTACCAATCACACCATTAGCCGCATGCGAGGCAGCTAGAGTAGTTGAAGTGCTGGAAGCATTAGGAAAAGGTAAATCAGGTAGTAAATCATAAAGAGTTCCCATTTGTGAATAAACGAGATCAAGATATTGAGCACGACTTATAGCCTGCTCTTCCGTGACAATGCCACCCATGGCAATGTCCTTACCAATTTCATTCACAAATGATTTTGTAAACCATTCTGCCAGTAACTGATCAGGGGGTTCAAGTTTAATGAGACGTTGTCTCCTTCGCCACTCATGGATATGATCTGATATATGAGTGCCTTTAGTCTGTTTGAAGGAATTCAAAATCCCAGTCCTGGTATCATAACGGATTGGTAACTGGTAATGCGTAAGGAAAGCCATAGCTAGGGTGTTGAAATCAGAGAAGAAACCTCATGGCAATTCAATATACCACTTCGCAGCAGAACCGGTAAGGGTTCGTTGAAAAAGACGTAAACGAATAGAGTCATCCATCAACGAGTTGGATGAACACCATAGGTGAAAAGTCATAATGTGATTGTTCGGGTCCTCTCCCACTTTGCCGTCGAATTTAGGAATGTCCGATGGAAGCTTGGATGGAATAACAGGCCATTGGGGAGAATGACGAATAGGATCATTTAAAATCCTAGACAAATCCGGTAAATCCAAAGTAGCAAGAAAAGCTAACTGTCGATTCACCTATGGGTACTGGTGGCTTTGGGGTGGAAGCCCTGTCGGAAAACTAGTAAGACTGTAGTAGTTTGTGCATAATGGGAAGACCCAGGCAAATTTGGTGGTGGTTGGAGAGGATAGTAGCTCTAGGCATTGTAACCTTCAGCGGGGACATGAGTTTGAGCATTCGTACCCCAAATAGGATTAGGTATACCTGGATATGGTTGGCCTATAGTAGGGACAGGCAACTGTTGCCCCCCGGTCATTTGGGGAGGATTTTGTATCATCTGATTCCAATACTGGGCCAAAGAGGGAGGTATATTTTGTCCAAAAGATGGGGTTGGTCCCCCTATCGTAGGTGGAGTTCCAACCAGAAGTTATGTCCCAATCGAAGGTTCTGTAGTAATTGGAATGTGTCCAGTAAGAGGAAGTTGAATCGTACCACCTTGTCCACCAACGGGAATCTGCAAGTTTGGTGTAATGGACGGGATAGTGCCACTAGGATTAGGATTGCCAGTAGGAAATTGAGGGAGTGTCAGAATAAAACCGAGAATAGGGTGCCGAGAAAAAGAAGGACCACCTGGAGAACCGGATGGGGTTTGAATCATTCAACGCATGGTATCCAAGTGGTAGTGTCGGAGTGACATTGGGCATTCACTGCGTGTTTATAGGAGCAAGACCAGCCGTAGTGAACCTGGTTGGGAAACTCGTAGTATTCATGAGATGGGCCATTTCGGCAGGGACAGTAAAGTGATAAGTAGTAGTTAACGGTATTGTCTCTAAATTAGAGATTTCAGAAATCACAGTTGGATTAATCTCAGAAATCACAGGGGAACCTGGACCAAAAAGGTCCCTTCGAAGAACACTTGTAGACCAAAAAGGATCTTGGCCTTCTATGCCGGGAAAAGGCCCAACAGGTGATCCAGAAGATGTAACAACTAATTCTCCAGAAGAATTCAGTCGCATAAATGGTCGCTCAGAACCAGGGTGAAGTAAAAAATCCTCTCAAGTATTGGTAATTTGGAAAGGTTCTAGAGAGTCAGTTCGTTCCACTTGTGGTGTGGTGACGACTGTGGCTTCACTTTGCCGAGGAGAGATCTCAGGTGTACCTATAGGCAAGGGTTGAGAACCATCCAGATGCTCTGGAGATAAACCCTGCATTCTACATGAACGACGTGGAGGATCTATTGTAAACGAGTGACAAACTTCACGAAGAAAATTGGTCAACTTCGAGAAACAAACAACACGCGCTAGTAAACAAAATCTAGGAAGCAATCACCAGGAAAACAAGACCTTCTAATTTCTAAGCCACTATATGGTGATGAAATCCAACGTCGCAACAACGAGACGAGAAGGGGTGGGGCTAGGGTGGAAAATTTACGCTGGTGACCTGCTTAACAGACTTACACCCTGGTGCAAGCTCCCACACATAATCGTGGGTATACCCTCCAAGGAGCTCGAGTGATTTTGGTCAACGTCAATTCTAGGTACCGTGAAGACTTTCCCCTCCACAGTCACCTTGGGTAAGAACCTAGAGAGATAGGCCACTAAGGTCACCACCAACAACAATAAAGCCTGGGGGAATAGTCGACAGTCCAATCCACATGCAAGGGCAGGGTAACTAACCTGAAATCAACTCAAAAGGCTTCCACTCATCATTGTGGGTATACCTCCGAGTGATCCCTGTAATACATGCAATCTCTACATTGGTATCAACAAAGCAGGGTGAGTAACTCTGCCAATATCAATGCGACCTAGTGTTTGAACCTTGTGTGAGAAAGGCTTCCTAGGACAAGATTTTGCAAATGGAATTTAACACTCCCTAACACAAGATGCTATTGTGTGTTTTGTGCTTTTGGAGAGTGTATCTCTCTTCCTACTCCAAAGCACTAGCCTAGTTAAATGTTGGTGTAAAGATCCCTAGAAAAGAGTTACTAGATAAATTTGATGATTACGCAGTGTTATTAAGAGTTGTTGTTTACTCAAAGGAAACATAAGTGAAAATTATGTTGTATGACTCTGACCCAACAATGCAAGGATGAGAATGAAATATATCACTTTTCATTCAATGAATCCTATGTATGGGAGAGAGAGAAAGTTTTCCAGATCAACCTTAAACTACAATGCAAAATTTCCTTTGAAATGCAAATGCAAACAATCACTTATCAAATGACAACTCTCTATTGTGTCTTTTTCAATTACTTCAACAAGCTCAATAATTTGATTTTCAATGTGTTCTAAAATGAAAAGAATTTTTTGAAAGAAAAACTTTTTGTTCACTTTTCAAAAACAACCCACACTATGACAGCAAGAGTGCAGAAAATAAAAAACCAAAAGAACAAGCAATTATAAACACCCAATTCACTCTTTCAATGAAAGCAAAAATAAAGAGCAAACCAATGTAATTTTTTCAAATGCAAAAGAAAATGATCTTTCATACCAATAAACAAATGAGAAAAACTAATCACTCAAATTTAAACCAATCACTGGTTCTTAATTAATCAAACACACTTAGAATCTGAAGTCAGAGAGAATGGTTTTTGCCAAGAAAAGCCAAGAAACGAAAGTCAAGCCACAAATGACAAGAAAAGCCTTTTAATCGTAAAACTGTTCATGCATGTAAACGAAGACAAGAAAAACATCAATCAAAGGTCCAGGAAACTTTTAAGAGGCAATCAAACTAATCTGGGTAGTTGGAAATACCAAAACTCAAATCCAAACTTTTGAAAAATTGTGTTCGCAGGAAGACAATATTACACAGTGCGAGAATCACTGATTCTCGCAGGTGACCCTTGAGCAGGGTGCGAGAACCTTGCAACGAAACCAAAAGGTAGAGTGCGAACTCTACCTATTCTCATAGGCTACAATGAAGTACAATGCGAGAATGCCTGAACATAGTCAAAATTTTGAAAAATGAAGCAAAATTTAAAAAGGCCTTTGGACCCAGAGGGTCTAACAGGATATCCTGAAGACTTAGAGATTGATAGGACAGGAGAAAATTGAAACCAGAGAAAATGGCCATATAAAAACACTAAAAGCCACAAAGAAAATGGGAATATCCCCAGTGCAATCACCAATTTTGTTATTGGATAAATCCGTAGGTGCAGATACTAACCGATCTCCCTAGATCCACCTGGATCTAGAACAAAGCAAGACAGAACATGACTCTTTTCCTAGATTTTGACCATTGAATTAAATAGGAGGAAAGAACAAATAACATACCTTATTATCACTTCCAATGGTCTTTGTTTCTCTCACTTCACTCTAGTGCTCTCGTGCAGCCAAGACCAAGACAACATAAACCAGCCAAAGTGAAGAAAGCACAATCTATTCAACAGTCAATCTATGTATATGATCAAGGAGTTATATAATAAAGTGGAAATATCTTTATGGGAAAGGGACATGCTACTGTATCATNATATTAATGGAAAGTAAAGATTACAACCTGAGCCTTGATGTCACAAACTTCCTTTCGATGGCCCTTGGCTCTGACACACACACTATCTCACTTGCATGAAGAAGATCAACCCCTTTGGATAAACTTGCTGGAGTCTCCGAGCTACTGTAGCTTCAGTGCTTCACACAATTCTTTCACCAATTCTCCAATGAATCTTGCTTAACCTTTTCCATGAGAATTCCCTCAATATATAGGAGAGAATGAATTAGTTACTTGGATAAGAATGATCCCAAAATATCAGGGAATCTAGTACTAGGATAACCATTCGAAAGCCATCTCATCCTTCTAGAAGATTCCCTTTAGAAGCATCGAGAATTTATCTTTTTCCTTGCTTTAGAAAGAGTTCGCACCCTAGTAGTTCAACACAGTGCGAAATTATCGCACCCTGGCTTAAGGCAGCCTGCGAGAATCATGCCTTCTTGTAGGCAAATATACTAGCAGCCTGCGAACAGTCTTCAAAAATGAGTTTTCTGGAAGAGATGAAAATAATTTTTTCTCAGGAGAAAGTTCTT
>JASDQU010193405.1:0-13672 GCA_032191745.1 Picea mariana | reverse complement strand
GGAAAGACGTAGACGTAGACGTTAACTTGACATGCCTCGACTCTAACACCCACTCCCTCACTATCCCCCCCCTCTTCCACTCTTTCTCTCTCTGTTATTGGACAAATCGGTTTGTGCGGACACAGACTGATCTCCCTAGTCTTGAAAACCAAGACTAGAAAAAAAAAGACAGAACATAGAACTTTCTCTAGGTTGACATAATCAAATTCACAATTAGCGAAGGATTCATGCCTTGTAATTGATGATTTTCCTTGATAGTTGTATCTTCCAGCTACTTTGTCGTAATACTTATGTATGATAACCTACAAGAGACACAAGCCAATAAAGGTTAAAGAAATGAGTATAATTTGATACAACCTATGCAACTGATCAAGGAGAGATGCAACAAAGATAATCAAATATAGACAACCTTTGTGGGAAATGAACTATAGTATAGTATTAATGATAATGAAAAGAGATTACAACCGAAGATGCCTTGATGTTGTGAACCTCCTTCCCACATGCTCACTTCTCCAATACCCACAATGCTTCCATGAAATCCATCACCATCAACTCACTCCTTTAGCTAATATTGAATTCCTCAAAGCCAAAGAATTACTAACAATCTTCCAATAACAAACTGGAAGCAAAGCTATCAATCATTATTCTCAATCCACTATTCACTATTTTCCATTAACCTTTCCTCATGAGGGAAGCCTCCTTTTATAGATTTAAGAGGACAGGGGTAAGGATATTAATATGAGAGGTTAGGACCCCCTATATCAGGAGTACGAGTGAGATCCAAACTGATCAGATAACACCTCATCTCAAAGCTTATCTTCTAGAATATTCTCGAATTTCATCATTTTCTCCCCTTTTAAGAAGTGTCGCACCCTGGAGTGGAGCAACCTGAGACACTGTCGCACCCTACAGTGGTACAATGTACAACACTTGAGGGTGTTGCACCAAATTACACCATGGATCCATGCCAAAATGTTTCAAATCTAAACATAACCACTGGAAATACACTGTGAATCTATGTTATAAAGACTCAAAATTTTTAACATAGCCACGAAACATACACTGTGGATCTATGTGATAGTACATACTCAAAATACTCCTTTTCAACCTCGATCTGTTTGACAAGACCTGGGGTATTCACTTCCACTATCCCATAGTACGAATCTAACCACATGAATAAAGGTGTTGAAGTTGAACATGGTAGAAACCATTTGATTGCCAGTTAATGATGATTATCGTTAACATATGCGAAAGCAACCACCAATGATGACAATGGCCCTTAAGTTACACAAGTACACTCTACTAAGTATAAATGAGATGAAGTCAAACACCCATAGAATTATTTGATCGAAGGTCATTGATGAAAACCTATTGTCAAATGTGAGGAAAATTTCCATTGAGGCATGCAAGTCCCAAGGTATTGTAGGGTTTCTAAACTATCTTCCTAGATAATGTGTTGAAGTTGATAGGAAGTGGTCCATCGTAAGAGGGCCTTGATATATCCCCCATCAATGAAACAAAAGATGTGAAAATATTTGAAGTATATAGAGCATGGATTGTTTAATGATTGACTTAGGGATGGCTGACACAGTAAAAGGTTGCAACAACTAAAAGGATGGTTGACACAATATAAGGATTCTTTCAACTGGACTTCCATTGAACATATGGATTACATGACAACTGTGTTGGAAGCATTGAATCAGAGAAAATCAAAGACCAAAGTGTAGACTCGTGGAGGAATACTATCAACAGGAGACAAATGGATTTCCCAACCATGACACAAGGAGTGAAAGAGTGTCATGTTCAAGAGTGACTAGTTTCCAAAGATTAATACATATTTTATATGATTTCCCTTCCCAATTCCCCCCCACCATTTTTGGCGAGTACCTATTTATTTTTACACAAGATTAAGGAGGATAATATATGCTTGTACTATAAGCTCATCCTTCAGATGAGTCCTCCGGATGAGTCCTTCGAAGTATTTTTAATGAACCCTAGGAAGGACTGGTTTGGTCCCATATGGGTCTTTCAATGTAAGTTTTATGAGTTTAGAGAAAGTAAAATCAGTGGTTTTTCATGTTTAGAGAGTTTGAAAAACAATTAAATAAAGCTACAGGATTAAATTTTTCATAAATTTAGTCTTCCAAGCCTGAAAAAAAGTATAAAATAATACCCAGGAGAATTCTTCTAGTCAATATTGACTAGAGTATTCATTTTTCGTAGTTAATCATACTCAGTCTGAAAAATGGGCAAACTAAAACTAAATAGATGCCATTTAAAATTATTTAATGAGCATGAAAGAAAGCAAGTTCACTCATCCATATTTTCATATTTATAGGGTTTCGAAAATAGCTTAAAGAAAATCCCTATAGTGTTTTTGGTATTTTTTAAAGTTTTTCTTTTTGCTTGGGAAAAAAAATAAAAAAATATGTTTGACCATAAATGTATTTTTCAAATATGACTCGTCACCTACACAATCTAAAACACACCATTAAATATAATTTATAATTAAATCAACCAATTAAGGACTATATAAAAGTGGGTAAAAATAAAATAAAAATATTAAAAGGAATATTCTTGACTAGGTCAAAATACACAAATATAAGTTGTTTTTCACCGTTGTGTTTTTACCTCTTCCATTGTAAAAAATCCCTCTTTTGCTTGAAACTTCAAGCAAGGATTGTGAGCAGATTGGTGGAAGATTCAGACTCTCATTTTCTCTAGGATTATCAGACAAATCAGTCTATGTGAACACAAACTAATCTCCCTAGACTTAGAAAAAAACACTAGAATGAAATAGATAGAACATAGAACTTTCTCTAGATTAACATTTTCAAATTAACAATTAGTGAAGGATTCGTACCTTGTAATTGGCAGTTTTCCTCGCTTGTTGTATCTTCCAATTGCTTTGTCGTGAGAATTATGTATGATAACCTGCAAGAGACACAAGCCAACAAAGGTGAAAGAAACACTTGTATAATTTGATACAACCTATGCAATCGATCAAGGAAAGATGCAACAAAGATAATTAAATATAGACAACCTTTGTGGGAAAGAAACTATATTACTTATTAATGATAATTAAAAGAGATTACAACCAAATATGCCTTGATATTATGAATCTCCTTCCAACAAGCTCAGTGTTCCAATACCGACAATGCATCCATGAAATTCATCACCATCAACTAACTCCTTTAGCCAAGATTGAATTCCTCAAAGTGAAAGAATTACTGACAATCTTCCAATAACAAACCAGAAGAAAATCTATCAGTCATTATTATCGATCCACTATTCATTATTTGCTATTAGCCTTTCCTCATGAGGGAATCCTCCTTTTATAGATTGAAGAGGACAAGGGTGAGGATATTAGGATGAGAGGTTAGGATTCCCCTAGATCGGGAGTATGGGTGAGATCCAAACCAATCATAGAAAACCTCATCTTGAAGCTTCTCTTCTAGAATATTCTCGAATTTCATCGTTTTCTCCCCTTTTAAGCAGTGCTGCACGCTGTAGTGGAGCAACTTGAGACACTATCGCACCCTACAGTGGTGCAACATGCGACACTTGAGGTTGTTTCACCTTGTAGTGATGAAACCTGTCACACTCTCTTAAATTAATGATTTAAAGGCCCTAACAACATGTACAACCCTTTTTGCATTCTTTCCTTCTCTCAAAGTAAAGTTCTTTTTCAACAATCATTGCTTGTATGCTCTGAATGATAGATGATAAGTGAACATATTCAGTTGCGACAAAATATTGTGTAACACTGTGCATTTTCCCATTTGTCCCTCCCTCCCTCCCCTCTCTCTTACAGATCTCTCCCACCCTTTCACTATCTTCTCGTTGTTAGTCTCATTCTCACTCTCTTTTGTCCTCTTTCTCTTTCTATTCCCCCTCTCTGTCTCCCTCTGTATCCCCCCTTTCCACTCACTCTCTATCTACCCCCCGCCCTCTCTTCTTTGTATCGCTCTCTTCTTTGCTTCCTCTCACTATCCCTCTCTCTACCCCCGCTCTTTGTCTCCCTCTCACACTTTGTGTAACATCCCTCTCTTGTGAGCACTAAGCACATGTTATCGACTTATTCTTTGAGGACACTTGCGTGCAAGTGATCCGGTTATGGTACATAGTAATTTTTTTCGATTATGGATTTTTCTGATGATGTTGATGGTATTGATTTATTGTCATTTGATATATGTGTATTGATAGTTTACATGAGTGTGCAAGACATGTTCTAGATTGTGGATTCCGCTGGCATCAATGGACCTCCTTGGGCTTTGGATTGAGCCAGGGAGTGGATTGTGTTTTGTTTGAGTATTTCATTTTTACGCATATGTGTCATATGATTGATTTAGTATGGTTATGTATATGGATCAGTGATAATTCTTTTTCAATGGATGCAGGTTGACGATGCTTGCTAATCTAACTCACATAAGGAGTAAAGGGGCCATGCACAGAAACCAAATATTGAGGGAGAGGTGTGGCAGCGTCTCTATCACAACCTACTAGCTTTCCCTCTGTGGCTTGAATTGTAGCTTAGTGATTACCTAGTTCGATAGGTCCACGATGTCGTGAGGGAAGATTGAGACAGTCGCTCACGAATATTCTAAGGGGCGCACAATAAGGCAGATTTCTTATTCCATATAATCCCTTAGTCTCTCACAAGGTCACCCGAATAGAGTATTGACTCCAAGGGTGGGACAACTACCAAAACCAGTCAAAGGCGAGTGGCACCCCTGGAGCATAGAGTTGTGTCTTGAAGGGAACATTGCATAAATAAAACTTGAGTCAATGAGTCCAGGTGGCCTAGAAAACCTTGAAAGAATAATTATAAACCTTGAAAATCTTTAGGCCTTGTTGGATTTAAATAATTGATTAAAGAATGAGTTTATTAATTATAAATCTCAAATAAGTGTCTAAGCCTATTCAAAAAAATTAAGCCTAAGTCTAAGATTTTGTAAGGAGACTAAACTAAATTATTAATTAAATTAAAAAGGAATAAGGTAAACCAATTTAAGAATTAAGAAAAATGAAATAAATCTAAAAATTTGATTTAATACAAGTGTGCAAGAAAATACCAAATTGGAATTTTAAATAAGAAAGGAATAAAGAATGAGATAATATGTGTACACATAGAATGGTATCTAGAGTCTAGCTACAACTAGTCTAACTACAAGAAGACTCATATTTTAACTCTAACTCAGATTTCACAAGGAGTCAATCATTACATGAGACTATGGGGAATAAAGAGACAACTAGGAGCGATTTAAGCAACGCATTTGGGAAATGTGAGGGAAATTGACTTTTAATTAAAATAAAATATGTAATTACTTGTGCAACTTGGCGAGAGGGTGACAAGTGTAAGGGGGAATAATCCTAATTTATTAAACTAGCACAACCACGAGTTAGCGGTTGGTGAACGCCGAAAGACAGAATGAGGTAGAGAATGAGAAATGAAACACGCTGATAATTGAGACAGATAATGAAACTCTCAGACACTTGAAGAATTCCAAAAGTTAATCACTTAAACATGGCAATCATGTGATGTTACAGTAATTTCTGGATATGATTAGGTAAATGTTAAAAAGTAAACAGGTTAATGGATGCATTTATAAATGCAAAGAAGTTACCAACAATAAATTTGTCTCGTTGATTTTGGAGGATGACTAAGAATATGCCAACATCTTCAATGCATAACCATCAAATTAGAATTTAAGATTAAAAGATCATTAATTGTGCCCATCTCCAATAGGTATATGCCTTTCGATGTAATTAAAAATAAAATTGATTATGCATGTGGTGAGGTGTCAGTAAGGAAATTCCTATAAATCAAATGGTCTAGATGGGAAAGGGATCACACTGGATATTGATAAATTTAGATGCCAAATTAGTTTTGACTAGTTTTACTTATGAGAGGTGGGATACCCAGCTTGAGATAGAGTGGTGGGTTTACCTTGTGAGGAAATCTTGGAGCTAGAGTATTTATGTTTTTTTATGCGTGGCCCCTTTGCGGCTCGGGGGTCTAAGGGGGAAGAAGAGTAACCCTAGTGTTGGCTAGGAGGTACCGAGGAAGTCTCAATGATTAGCAAGCAAAAGAAGAAAAGGAATGCCACTTGCCGAGGAATATCATCTAGTCCATCCGCGCTGGTTACAGTAGTTTTACTTGAGATTTGCATAGTATTAAGTTTTTATGGTATTTAAGGTTTTAATGATTGCTATAAGTTGTAATGGATTTTGATATTGATTGGAAAATTCTTGATGGATTTTGATTAAATAAGAATTTTTGGAATGTGATGCCATTTAAATTCTCTTAAAACGTTGGCCATGGAGAATTATTCTCATACGCAAGTTATTCTTGTTCGCTTACTTTTATTGGCAGGTCATAATTTGTATGTATTTAGTAATTACCCAATCGAACTATAAATCTCCATAAATTGTGAAAAACTCCATAAATTGTGTAAATGACAGGGCCTTCTGGAAGGGAATCGTGTGGCATGGCCATTTGATTTCAAATACGAATTAATATTTCCTGAGTCGGTACAGGATTCCTTTCCTTTGGACGGAATGCACTGTATTTCGAAGCTACGAAACTCAATTTGTGTGGACCCTTCCAGACTCTTCTCATTTCAAAAATCGTGATTCACTGCTTACTCTAAATTAGGGAAGCCCAAATATTTCATTGCTTTATTTTCTTATTCATTTATGCTTGCATGCAAGATACGAGCTATTGGATTGTTGTCATGGAGGTTCTGAACTTTTAACTATTCTTTTACTTACTTTCGTTGGTGAAGGAAATCCACAGGATAAATTCTCAACCTAATTTAATCCAAGGTTCAAGGGTACGACGTAGCATGCGTATACCGGTTTATATATTACCCAGAGTTATGATATGAAGGGCGCTCTTGAACAAATTCCCTTGTTCCATGATTCTGAATGATGAGTGTAAAGTATGGTCTCTGGATGTGCGTGGAAGCTATTGTGTTCGATGGTGTTTCCTGCACATTTTACATACCCGAACCTAGTTGTATTCAAGTTAAAATCAATAGGAGGATTATCCGAAATGAGGATTATCAATAGGCCGAAATGCGTATTGTAATTCGTTGCTGGGTGAATCCTGCTGGATACCAAGAATCATGTTGCACCAGTGTACAATCATTCCCATTTCTGATAAAATATGATTGCTTGGAGTTTTCATTTTGCATAGCATTTTTCCCTCGTCGTGTGTTCCTCCCTCGGCGTGTGGGCTTGTCGAAATGGGAGTTGGCTGCCAGTTTGATTGTTGTGTTGATGACCTTGATTGTAAATGGCATGTGGAACCCTCTGTTCCAGAATCTCCTTCGGGCTTGACCCTTAGTGATTTAGATGAGTATAGGACCTCCTTCCTTAATCCTTGGTTTATTCTTAAGGTCACTACAATGGAAATGGAGATGTGTTAGTTTTGAATCCTTATTTTTGTACAAAATTGGTCTTCCCTTAACTCCTTTAATGAACCCTTAAGATAGCATGGGAATTCTTATATTATTGGTTGGGCCATCCTTTATCTCTTTAAATGGATTATAAGTCTGCTTGGAGTCCTTATTTTTATCTTTAGGACTTGATTTTCTTAAATTATTCTTTTATATGGGTAAGCAAGATAGCAAATGAATTATCCCGTCTATTCTTATTTATGGGTTGAACTTTTTATAGGGTTCCTTGTATTAGAGATGTAATCCTTAGCTTTAAACTTTTACATACTACTTTGATCGGATTGAAAACTTATCGATCCTTGTATAAGAATATTGAGGTAGCTTGAAAACCTTGACCCATTATAAGGCTCTGAAGTGATATCCCTATAGTCCTTACATATAGATATGAATGATATTGAGATTCCTTATAAATTATTAAATATGTTGTCAACCTATTTTTGTTAAATGTATATGCAAGTAAGGTAGCATTGAGTTAGTAAGTATGGCTCAAGAAGATTGATCTTTTTTATTTTTATAAATTATAAACATTTATGTAAAGCAATAATTGATTCTTCGTATAACTTATAAGGTTTGGGTCTCCTCTTAATGTTTTAAAAGAGATATGCAAGCTTCTTGAATGCAATTAATGTTTATTATGAATAAACTCTTATATTTTTAAAGGATGTTTAAGGTACTAATGAATTCTTAAAGTGATGCTTAAAAATACTTATTCCTTCTGGGGTCTTTAATTGGATTGTAAATTTGAATAGAAATCTTTATGATTCACTTTAAAAAGATCTTGATATTCTTATGGGTTCATAAATGGATAGGTGTATAAACTAGATTTCCTTATTTATATTCTTAACGAGATATCCTGAATTAAAAGAAAATGTAGTTGAGCTATTTTGGATCTTACTGGACTACAAAAGATTAAGCACTTGATAATGGGCATGACCTTAACAAACCTGACCTTGGAAAATTACTAATGATAATAGAATTATATCTCTATCTCCTACAAGGATTGTACTTATGCCCTTGTAGTTTTCTTTCTTTATGTAATATCCTCTTGCTCCATTTCACTTCTTGATACGTGAAAGATCGAGTCGGTATAGTAGATTAATATAATTTCATCACTAAAATTTAATGATTAAGTATGTCGGTAATGCTAGTTTTGGATTGCAGTTTATGTTTGGATTATTGGGATTTAGATACCTCCTTGTTCCTCAAAACAATTTCTAGTCATGAGACCTTAAATGGTCAAAATCAATCGGATGAATCCTGTACTTGAGCATTGCTTATGTGTCTTGGAGGTCCTAACCATGCAGGATAGGTTGGGAGGGTAGTTTCCTTATATTATCTTTATGTGATGGGTTGTTTGAATCATAGAATGTTGTTTACAGTTGATTGGGATAATATGGATTATGGTGTTTTAATCTATGTGGTGACGTTTGTCACTTGTCGTACAACATTTGTTTGTTTAAAAAAAAAATATTATTTACCTATTTTGTACATCGCTTTTGTTGTCATAAGAGAGGGACGTTACATATGGTATCAGAGCGGGCTCAACTTTGCGAATTTTTACCATTAGGCCTTCTCCTGTGTTAAACTTATGACCTAAAAATTATCGCTAATTAAAATTTGATATTTGTCCATGCAGGTAATCATGGTAAGAGGACGTCGTGGAGGTAGACATTGTGGTGCCAGGGGAGGAGGTTCACTGCCTCCAGTAGCATCCACGCCAGAGGGGTCTAACCCCCAAGAAAAAGAAAAATTCATTGAGAAGGAGCAGGTTGTGGTGGGAGATGTGGTTGGTTTGATGAGCTCCTTTCTAAGGATGTCAGAGGACTTGATTAACCAACTAGATAGAGATGATTCCATAGCGTCTGTAACAACGCGCTCCAGTTGGTAGTGGTAGCATTAATGATGAAATTGCGAACGTGAAGTTTCTCGAGTTAATGGGTACCATGGATGGCTCAGCGACCGAGGCATGGTTGGAGAACATGGCGATCTACTTTTCACTTCGTGGCTACACCTCCAACATGAAGGTTTGCATGGCAGTATTTTAGCTCAAGGGGAGTTCTCTTTTATAGTGGAAGATGCTTCTACATCAACTAAACATGGTTGTCGAAGACGTGTCATGGGAATTGTACAAGGAGCAGTTATTGGAGAGGTAATTGTCAGAGGAATTCATTCAGCGCTAGCTCAATGAGTTCAATGCCTTATGATAGGGTGGTCATACAGTGCCAAAGTATGAGGCCTGATTCATGGAGCTTCTTAGGTATGCTTCACATATGAACATGGAGAAGCTAAAGGTCAACAAGTTTGTGTTCGGCCTTAACTTCAACATTCATGCAAAGGTGAGGATCCTAATGCCTCATATATTGCACGATGTAGTCCAAAAGGCCCTCATAGCTGAGGAAGAGCAGACCAGTGGGGGTCAGGGCAGGACTCCTACAAGACCGAATGGACAGACGACATCAGGAGTACAACAGCAACAGACACCAGTCAGACAGACATTAGGGTATCGAGATCTGTCTAGAGGAACCATGTCCACGACACCACGACGACTGACTCCTTAGCAGAGGAATCCCTACTGAGGACTACCGCATAAGAAACAACGTCACCCTCATCAGAAAGAGTTTAGGCCTATTTAGCAGAACATGCCAGGATCTTAGACTAGTAGGCCAACAACTTCTACTTCGGGGACCAGGAGTACTGGACCGAAGATCGAATGTTGGACATGTGGAGAGCCACATTACGAGTGAGATTGTTTGATTGAGAAGGACAGAGTGGCCGAATAAACAAGACACAATACAATTGGAGATTTGGGGAAGGCCCACAAGGTTCATGCAATGATAATAACCGCCAGGCCGAGCACCAGTCCACTGTGCTCGAGACCTCAGGTACAATCATCGACTAAACTTTTAGTATTTTGATATATCCAGGTGCTACAAATAGATTTATTTCTATAGCAACACTAAAACGAATTAAGATAARGGCAGTCCAGTAGGATGTGTTTAGGTACGTATAAATGGCTTCGGGTTCCAAACAAAAGGCTGGAGGAAGGGTTACAGATTGTAACATTAACTTGGGAGATTTCGTAACGAAGGCCAATCTGTATGTCACGATCTTAGGATCTTATGACATAGTGGTCAGTATAGACTGGTTGGAATCGCATGACACGATACTCAACTGTAAGACGAAACGGTTAAGTCTTACGAATGATTTGGGATAGAGTAGAGTGATTGTTGGAAGGAACCAAGGAGTTTCCTTGATATTTATTTCTTCCCTATGGCTATAGAAGAGCATGTGCAAGGTATGCAAGCTATATGCAATCTTATCACTAAATGAAAGGGGTGAGGTAGAAGGATTGGAATACCTTCCTGTAGTACAAGAGTTTGCAGACATGTTCCCATAAGAGTTACCAATTTTTCCGCCTGAAAGAGAGTTGGAGTTTACAATTGACTTGAAACCTAGAACTGAACTGATAGCAGGAACACCATATCAGATGTCAATGCCTAAGTTACAGAAGTTGAAAATATGCAATTAAAGGAAATGTTGGACTTGGGACTTATACATTCAAGTGTGTCACCTTGCGGTGTGCTAGTTATTTTCATAAGAAAGAAGGATGGATCTTGGAGAATTCGTATTGACTACCGTCAATTGAACAAAGCAACGATCAAGAACCAATATACGTTGCCAATAATAGATGATTTGTTCGATCAAATGAAATAAGCAACTGTGTTTTCAAAGATTGACTTGAGATCAAGATATCACCAATTATAAATTAAAGATGAAGATATTCGTAAAACTGCATTCAAGACGAGGTTCAGACACTATGAGTTTAAAGTTCTACCATTTTGACTGACAAACGCCCCAAGGGTATTCATGAGTTTGATGAATGGGGTGTTCCACGAATACTTGGAAAAGTTTGTTCAGGTATTTATTGATGACATATTTATTTATTCTTGGATGAAATAAGATCATGATAAACATTTAAGGTCGGTACTACAGTGTCTACCAGAACAAATTATACAGGAAATTGTCAAAATGTTCTCTTTACCAATCGAAGATTCATTGCTTAGGGCATATCATATCTAGTGAAGGTATCACTATGGATCCAGCGAAAGTGAAGGCTATTATGCAATGGCCTGCACTGCCAAACGTACAAGAAGTATGCAAATTTATGGGTTTAGCAAGATATTACCAATGGTTCGTCGAGGGTTTTTGGAAGATAGCAAATTTGATCACAGAACTACAGAAGAAAAACAAGAATATTTTATGCACTGAGAAATGCATGGAAGTATTTCAAGGGCTCAAGGAATTGTTGACGACAACATGTATACTAAAATTCCCTGACATGGACAACGAATTATTGGTATGCACAGACACATCCAATTAAGGTTTAGGGGGAGTTTTGATGCAAGACGGTCTAGTGACCGCTTACATTTCAAGGAAATTGAGAAGGCATGACGAGAACTATGCAACGCATGAATTGAAGTTATTGGCCATTGTATATTCCTTGAGAGTTTGGAGACACTATCTGATTGAATGGAAATTAGAATTAAAGACAAATAATTGTGGATTGCAGTACATATTTACGCAAAGTGACTTAAACGCGCGACAAAGGTGTTCGTCAAAATTACTTAGCGAATACAATTTTGAGATTTCTTACATTAAAGGAATGATGAAAAGAGTGGCAGATACATTGATTCAGAGACTACACATATTCTCGATAATACCTCTTAAGACAAATTTTCGAGAAAAGATTCTAGCGTTATAAAGAGACAATGACTAATAAAAGGAAGTTAAAGAAAATATTGGACAAGATGCCATCATGGTACCGAAGTTTGAAGGATTTACATTGGACAATGACGAATTTTTGATATATAACAATATAATTTACGTACCAACTAACGATGAATTAAGAAGTTTGATATTAAGTGAAGTGCATCACGTACTGTACATGACTCATCTAGGAGTCACAAATATGAAGGAAGACCTTAAGCCTTTATTCTTCTGGAAGGGAATGGAATCGAACATTGTCGGTTACGTGGCGAGATGTCTAGAATGTCATCTAGTGAAACATGAACATAGACATTCGGCAAGATTATTACAATTTCAGATTATTCCGAAATTGAAATTGGAGGCCATTTCGATGGAATTTATTGTTGGGTTTCCACTGACAGCAATGCAACACGATTCAATTTTCATGGTAGTTGATACTCTGATAAAGGGTGCACAATTTATTCATGTACGTACGAGATATCAGGTGCTAGACATAGCTACATTTTTTGTCAGCGAGATTGTGGTATTACATGGCATACCAAAAAGGATCATATTTGATAGAGGATCGGTGTTTACATAAAGATTTTGGACCAATTTTCAAGAGGCTTTGGGGAAACAATTGAAGCTTAATACAACATATCACCTTGAGACAGACGAGAAGACAGAAAGAACGAACCAAATTTTGGAAGATATGTTGCGTATGTATGCTATGGACCAACATAAACGTTGGGAGGAGTTCTTTCCACTAGTATTTTTTTCATACAACAACAACTATCAAAGTACCATTAATATGGCATTGTTTGCTTTTCTTTATAGGCGACTATGTGGGACACCATTGAGCTGGGATCAACTTGAGGATAGGGTCCAGGTAGGACCAGAAGTGATCCAAGAAATGGAAGAACATATGAAATCGATAAGAGAAAGGATTAAAGAAGTGCAAGATTGACAGAAGAGTTATGCTGATACGCATCGCGTTGACCATAGTTATGAAGTTGGTGACCAAGTTTTCTTGTAGGTGAAATCACACAAGAGTTCGATCAAGTTTGGAAAGGGTGATAAACTCTCTCCTAGGTTTGTGTGACCTTTTGAAGTTGTGGAAAAGAAAGGACCTATGTCTTACTGACTAGCCTTTCCTGATTCTTTGAGGCGTATGCACGATGTATTTCATGTATCATTTTTGAGACATTATGTTAGCGATCCTACACACATGATTCACATGAGTTATTTGCAGGTGTCAGAGGAGGGTTCTCTCACGGTGGAGCCAATCTGCATTCTGGACCATCACATTCGACAACTACGTCGTCGAATAGTCGATCAGTTCAAGGTCCATTGAGACAATTATAGTCCACAATTGGCTACCTTGGGAGGATGCATATGATATGCATCAACAGTTTCCTTTCTTGTTTGATAGATTAGACATATGGATCTTACCAAATAATTTA
>JASDQU010193404.1:0-18898 GCA_032191745.1 Picea mariana | reverse complement strand
TAGGCACCACAAATCCTTGTGGTTTCCTAACCTTTTCCTACTTGAAACTCTTTAGACTTGACAAATGTTGAGAAGCACATAGCTTTGGAGGAGGAAATTTATCCTCAACCATATCCCTCAAGAAATAGTGATGGGGAGGGTATTATAATTTTTGACATTTAGATTCCCACACAAATCTTTGAGGAATGCATTCATAGGTTGTCCACCCCACACCATTCTAAGACCAATGAATAATTTGATATCCCTCCAAACTAACACATCATAAGAACATGAAATAAGAATATGAGAGTGTGATTCATCACTGAGCTTGCATAAAGAACATATAGTGGGTCTCTTCCAGCTCCTTATTTGCATATAATCCTAAGTAATAACTTTGTTCATAAGAACTAGCCACATAAAAGTTCTGTATTTTAATGGACACTTAAAATTTCACAAAATATTGAACCACCACTCTAAGTGTTGAATGCCATCTTCTTTCCTAAGGACTTTATAACCAAAGTTTTGAGAATATATCTCTCTAGTTGGATAGGTAGAACACACTAGATCATCCTCCATGTCCTTTATTCTAACATCACTAGCTGTAGAGTAGCAATATTTCCCTCCCAAAATAAATTGTCTTCCCAAAATAGGCCTATTCTATATGTAGGAATCCATTCTCATCTCCAAATAGAATAGTTTTCTTCATATGTTATTTGTGATAAACAATAAATACACCTCTCCCTTAGAATATCAATTATATTCTAGGAAGACAAAAAATTTCTCCACACTCAACCTATTAAGTACCTGAATACATCTACCAATATACTTCAGAAATAACCTTAATCTCAACAAGAATAAACCAAAACATTCACCAAAATATTGAACACAAGAATGTAGAAAACCCTTGAGGTAGGGTAACACCATATATTAATCCTCAAGGAAGGATAACACTCCCCAAGCAATACTTGCTTGTACATTCAAAATATTTTTTACCATGCTCCAATACTTTGCTTACACTTCTTTATATATCATTCTCTATCTTCTAGGAACATTCTAGAGAAAGAATCTTTCATAAATCATATTTATTGTATCTAACTACCATAGTGGACCTTCTTTAATAATATAGTAGACCTAGTCCACCTTACATTGAATGTCATCCACTAATAATACATAACCACATTCCCATTGGGTGCCCCCCTATGTACCCCATATTACCTCCCTAAGTATACTACATTTATGCTCCCTTTATTAGCATGAGACCATTTATCTAAAAGTAATATTTCAAATTCTTCATCATAAAGTGCCATCAATAGGTTATAGCACTATGATTTCCACCAAATCACTACATTACCGTGTAATTTACCTTGTACCCAATATTTCCATTTCTCTTTCCAAATTGACTTCCTGTCTTCTATGAATTCTTCAATACTAGGGCCATCATATTTTAGAGTAAAAAAAATCTTTCTTGAAAGAAATATTCAACACCAACTAGCTTTTAAAAATAACTTACTGCAAAAAATCATGACTTTTTCCGGAAAAACCCTAAAAAACTGTCGAATTTAAAATGCTCATAACTTCACTTCCCTGACTCCGTTTCGGCTGATTCATTTTTTGAAGTTGGGTATTGTTTCAAGAGGAATCCCAATATCTAATTAATTTTTGAAAATTATGAGTAGAAAGTTTCATATTTGATCCTGAAGTGAGCCGCCCTTTTTTTCAATTCTGCAAAACTAACCAAAAACAATTTCCCTTCTGTTATACATTATTTTCATCATCCCTATGATCGTTAATGATGTAAACCTATCCATTTCCTTCAAAAGGGCCAGTGGCCTGAATTCCTAAAGAAAGAAGGGAGAAGACCTTTTCCTGAGAGAAGAAGTTGTGTTTTTCTCTGTAAAAACCCTATTTTGGAGGATTTTTGTAGGTTGCACCATAGCTAGGGTGCAGAAATGCCTGATTTCCACAAGCTGCACTGTAGCTAGGGCATGGAATTTCCATAGGCTATACTATAGCTAGGTTACGGCGGGCTTCGTACATGGGAAAAATGAGCATTTTCTCAATGCTTCTAGAAGGAGAAGCTTCTATGGTGAGGTGGCCTCCAAATGCTTTGGATCTTACTCGCTTTCATGATTTAGTGGGATCATCCTAACCTCCTCAACTTATAAAAGGATACGAGCTCTCATGGAGAAAGTTAGTTGGATTTGGATTGGAATTATTAGCTTGGTTAGAGTGTCTTTGAGCTTTGCTTTCATCAAGATAGATGTCAGATTTATAGTCTCAGAATCCTTGGATCAAAAGTCTGTGGGAAGAAAGGAACTATTGGAAGGAACCTTACAACATCAAGACATCTGGTTGTAATCTCTCTTCCTATTATTAATATAATACAATGGAATGTTTCTTTCCCATAGAATTATCTTTATTTTATTGCATAATTCCTTGATCATATGCATAGGTTGTCATTGAATATACTCTCTCTTCTTTCACTTTGGTTGGTGTGTGTCTCACTGAAGGATCAGTTTCACAAGAGCACTGGAGAAAAATAGGAACAACAAAGACATAAGGAAGCGACATTTAAAGGTATGTTTATCATCTTTTGTTTTGTAGTAAATTTGATGATTAGAGCCTAGGGAAAGCGCCATGTCCTGTCTTGTTTTGTTCTAGATCTAGGTGGATCTAGGGGGATTAGTCTATGTCCGCATTCACCGATTTACCTAATAACAAAATTGGCGACTCCACCGGGGAAAATTTTTCCTATTTTGTCTTTCTTTCTTGTTTTGATCACTTGGTTTCTATTTTCTGAGTCACTGGGAGATCCATCTTGACTCTTTGACTGTTACAATTCACTGGAAAACCTTCTCAATTTTTAATTTTTTTTCATTTTTGTTTGATTTCTACACCCTGCTTTGAGGGACAGTGCGACGACTTAGGATTTCCGTGCCCTACCTATTTTTACCAGTGTGGAAACGCCACACCCTACCCATATCTGGCCCGTGGAAATCAATGATTTCCGCATTGTGCTAGTCTTCTGGCTTGCAGAAATTGTGAAAAAATTGGTTTTTTGTGGTTTTTCCTGTCCAGATTTGTAATATCATTCTGGGGTGAGTTGTTGGGTTTGATTACAGTCTGCTTGAAAAAATTTGAATCTACTTTCAACCATCTTTGCCTAATTTTTTGCTTTTTTTTCTTTTGAAAGATTTGACCTCTTCCTTTGAGTGTCTTTCAGTTACAAAGCATTTATTTTTTCTTTAGAATTGTTTAGTGAAAGAACACTTCTTTTTATTGAACAATTCATGTTAAAAGAGAAAATTTGTTTGGGTTGATTTGTTTTATAGAGAGTTGTTATTGCTTTTAGCTATCTTTGAAACAAAAACTTTATTTCTTTCTTTATATTAGTTTGGGGACATCCTTGCATTTGAAGTAGCAAAATTACATGTTCTTGGCATTTTTTTGGTCTTAAATTCTAAAAAAATTTCCCCCTCATGGCCTCGAGGGGGCATGAATCATGCATTGGTGTATAATCTATTTTCCTCATTTCTTGAGAATCTTGATATTAATGAGTTTAGTATATTTTGGGACATTGTGCATATGGGAATGATAAATATTTTCTCCTTCTCATAGCATAGCTTTCATCGAAATGAAAAGATTTCATCTTCATATCTTTTCATAGCATTCGAGTTGGTCAAAACACCATATTGTCCACGCCATTTTCCTTTTGAGTAACAACAGCCTTAAAAAACAAGCGCTTATAAAATTGATTAGATATTTTTATATTTTTTGGTAGCAAACCTACATTAGATTAGTTGTAGGGCTTTGGAATAGGTGTGAAAGATAACTTTCCAAAGCTACAAAAAACATAGAATCTTGAGTTAGGGAGCAGTAAATCCACTTGTTACATTTTGTCCTAGGAAGCCCTTCTAACACAAGGGTCAATCACGAGGCTGCATTGAGACTGACAAAGTTACTCACCCTACTTTGTTGGTCTTGGTGTAGATATTGTGTGTATTATAAGGGCCTCTTGAAGGTATAGCCACAATGATGAGTGGAAGCCTTTCAAGTTGATTTCGGGCTAGATACCCTGCCCTTGCGCATGGATCGGACTGTCGACTATTTCCCCAAGCATCACTGTAGTAATTGGTAACCTTAGTCTCCTATATATTTAGGGTCTTTACATAAGGTGACTGTGGAGGGGCAAGTCTTCATGGTACCTAGAATCGACATTGGCCAAACTCACTAGGGATTCTTGGAGGGTATACCCACAATTATGTGTGGGAGCTTGCACCAGGGTGTAAGTCCATTAAGCAGGTCATCAACGTAACTATTCCAATCACTCTATCTCATCCCCTTATTACTTTGTTCCCACGACATTGGGTTTCATCACCAACTAATGTGCTCATTGTTAGAATGTTTTGTTTGCTTGCTTGCTTACTAGAGTTTTAGTGTGTGTTTTTTGTTCTCCCTAGCAAACTCTAGGTTTGGTATTTATTTAATGGCGTCCATTCCCAGAAAGACCAATGAAGGAACCCCTATTCCAAGGGAACCTTTTGTTTTTCCTTCTTATGGGAACATTGGTCCTCCTCATATCACTACTTTGAGCCTTCCAAGTCTCACAATTGGGTTATCGGTATGGTTGTTTTCCACTCAGGTAATACCAATTGCAGTTAGTGCTTCAGATGTAATCACTTCCCCCCAAGAACATCAACCTCATGTTGATCCTTCACCTTCTTCACCAATAATATCTTCTTCACCTTCTTCACTTGCAAGGTATACTTCCATTTCATCTTCTTTGCTGAGTGAAATCTCTCTAGACAATAATTCGGTGAATATGAAGAAGAAGAAAAGGAAGAATAAGAAGAAGAAAAGTAAACAAGGATCCACACTTCCTACCACTGCCAGATGTGTTGGAAAGAAACCAGTTACTGTTGATTGTTCTGGGAGTGTTGATGATGCCAAGAACACCCAAAAAACCTGTAAGTCCAAGTATCCTTGCAGGCTTTTCAAGGGTATCCATCTTCTTAAGAATTGCCCTGGTCTATCCAAGGTTATGGAAGCATGGTCTACACAACCTCGCCAACCCATGTCGTCAACCTCTGAAAAACATGTTGACGACCTCCCATCAGCTAGTCAAGATACCATTGGGAAGAAGAAAAGTAGAGTCAAGTTCCCATGTATGTTATGCAAAGGGAGTCATGTAACTCACCTTTTCCCTCGTATGGACGAAGCCTCGAAATTACTAGAAGACATAACTATTTCACAACCTTAGCTTCCAGTCTCTTATCGCAATATTACTCTCAACCCACCTATAATTGATGGAATGATCAATTTGGTCCCTTCGTCGATCAATTTGGTTGATCATACAGTCAATCTAGTCACGTTCTTAGTTGAACCAACTGAAAAAGTGGTCACTCTGATCCCATCCTTGGTCGATCCCACTCTCTCGTTAAAGAGTGAAACCCAAGTGATTGATCTAATCCCATCCTCAGTTAATCTGACTCTCCCACCAGAGAGTGAAACCCAAGCGGTCGATCCTTTTCCAAGCATCGACCCCATTCTACCCTTGGAGAATGCAACCCAAGTGGTCGATACGATCTCATCATCGGTCGATCCTACTCTCCTGCTTGAGATTAAACCCGATATTGCCCACATTTTTCTTGTTGATACAGACTCTACCATGCCGGGGGGTATTCCTCCTTTTATCGTGGAACCCCCTCCAAGTAATGAGACCATCCTTTTTAATTGGGCTGTGCTAACTGGACCTCGTCTTCCCTCTCACATTCATTTCCAGATTACAGTACAGTTTTGTGGTCGAGATGTTCCTTAGACACTGATAGATGAAAGTGTGTCCATTAGTATTTTGTCCTCTTTTTCTTGGAAAGCTTTGGGTTGTCCTCAAATTGCCCCAGTTACGTAGAATCTGTTAGTTTTTAACAGAAGAAGAAGTCAACCTTTAGGGACCCTTCCTCAGTTTCTTGTAACTTTGGGAGGGAAAAATGTCTCTATTGATTTCATGGTAGTCCAAGATCCCTTGCATTTTGCTTTACTCCTTGGGCGAGATTATGTCTATGCCATGAAATCTATCGTCTCCACTCTTTTTCATGTGATATATTTCCCGCACGATGGAAGAATTGTAACCATTGATAAACTTTCATTTTTTGGTCCTGACTTGACCTCAATGACCTACCTACATTGTTCTTATATGAAGATGGTATCGCCCATGCCACAAGTCAATTATGTGGCGTTGTCTCCCATGACTTCAATTTCTGATGATTTGGATCCAGTAGTTGACATGGTGATCTCTTCGATCGGGATTTTAGAGCATGATCTCTTTACCCCTATCGCAACCCTCAACATGTGTTCCTTCCAGAGTGTGTTTCTTTCATCGAGTGAATATCTCTTGGAGGCCATGACCGATTTTTGTCCCTTGACGTGGTGTCCTTCCAGAGCATTGTCCTCTTGGAAGCCATGATCAGAAAGAGAGCGTTGAGCATGGTTTTCTAATTTCAAGATCATTAGAAAATGAAAACATCTTTGAGCATTCTTTTATGATTTCAAGATCGTTAAAAAAAATAAAATGAAACCAGCTTCGAGCATGATTTTCTGATTTCAAGCTCATTTAAAAATGAAACCATCTACGAGGATAGTTTTTTGTGTCTCTAAGACAACCTCGTTAAAAAATGAAATATAGGTTATGAGCATAGTTCCCATTTCGTTGTCAAGATTGTTAAAAAATGAAACAGACATCTAGGGATCGAACCTGGATTCTTGAGCATAGTTCTTGTTCCTGTTCCAAGCTCGTTAAAAAATGAAATAGTTTCCCCCCTCTCTTTTTGAGTCAAGTCCTTCATCTAGAATTTGAAGTTTCATTTCATCCACCTGTGTCGTTGGACAAAACGAATCTTGGGGGGCAATACTTTCAACCTCTGGAATTCATGCTGAAGTAGAGTTAGTAGTTTCTTAAGCTGGGGGCTAAGTACCAACCATCCTTGTGTTATGTGTTGGGAAGTTCAAGCATAGTTTCCTCTGGTTCAAGCTTGTGTAAAAATGAAACCAGGTCCAAGGATAGTTTTCTATGGTTCAAGCTTGTGTAAAAATGAAACCACCTACCTCAAGCATAGTTTCCTCTCGTTCGATCTTGTGTAAAAATGAAACCAGGTTCAAGAATAATTTTGTTTAGTTTTTAGCTTGTGCAAAAATAAAATCTATCCCAAGCATAGTTTTTTTTTATTTTAAAGCTTGCGTAAAAATGAAAACAATCTTGTGCTTAGTCTTTGTTCTTTCTCATGCTCGTAAATACATGAGAATAAGTTACCGATCTCAGTCTTTGTTCTTTCTCATGATCGTAAATCAATGAGAATGTAACTGAGTATACTTTTATCACTTTTTCAGACTCGTAAAGGTTATACAAAAAAGGAACCCCCTAGAGTTCTCTTTAAGCTCTTTTTAGACTCTCTAAACATGAAAAGATTGTCGAGCGACCTTGTTCTTTTCACACTCATTAAAGTATTTGAAGAAAACATATGTTGAGCGATATTTTATCTCTTTTTTGGTCTCATCAAACTACTTTACGAAAAAGGAACTGAGAGAGTTCTCTTTAATTATTTTTCAGACTCTCAAAATATGAAAAACCCCTGAGTTTTCTTTGGACTCGTTAAAAAATCATCGAAAGACCCATATGGGACCGAACCACTCATTCTTAGGGTTCGTTAAATATACTCCAAGGGACTC
This sequence comes from Picea mariana, assembly GCA_032191745.1. Taxonomy (NCBI): domain Eukaryota; kingdom Viridiplantae; phylum Streptophyta; class Pinopsida; order Pinales; family Pinaceae; genus Picea; species Picea mariana. The sequence goes on along the minus strand of JASDQU010193404.1, from coordinate 11,197 downwards.
ATCTAAAGGATGAGCTTACAGTTCAAGCATATGTTATCCTCCTCAAGATTGCATAAAAATAAAGAGGTACTCACCAGAAATGGTGGGGGGGGAAATTGGGAAAGAAATGTATCTAAACCTATAGTCTATGGAAGAGTCACTTTTGAACATGATGCCCTTTCACTCACTTTGTGTCTAGGCTGAAAAATCCACTTGTCTCTTGATCATACTCCTTTATAAGATTACAAATTGCTCTGTGATCCCTATTGTTGAGTCAATGTTTCCATGATAGTTGTCGTCTCATCAATATGTTCAAAGAGAAGTTCAACCCTAGATTCCTTCTATTACGTCAGCCATTTCTGTAGTTCAACCCTGGAAGCCTTATATTGTGTCGGCCATCCCTGAGTCAGTCTTGAATCACTTGTTACACTGATCTACATCAAATCATTTTACTCGTTTCGTGTCATTGATGGAGGATACATTAAGGCCTTCCTGTGATGAGTATTTTCTTGTCGACTTCAACTCATTATCTAGGAATTAGACTTAGAAACCAATTGGTACCTTGGAACCTACATGCATCAATGGCAGGTTTCCTCTCTTTCGACAATGGGTTTTCATTGTTGACCCTTGATCGAGAGATTCCGCCGAGTGTTTGACTTCAACTCATTAACTCATATTCATTGGATTGTACTAGTGTACCTTGGGATTCATTGACATTAATGTTGATTTCCCTCACACTTGTTAATGGTATACACTAATGATCAGTAATCAAGTGGTTTCTACCATGTTCAACTTCAACACATGTATTCGCATGGTTAGATTCATACTATAGAGTGGTGGAGATGAATACCCTAAATCTTTTCTCACAGATTCAGGTTGCGTTGGAGTATATTCAGTTTGTACTGTTGCATAGATCCACATTGTATGTCTCATGGATATGTTCAAATTTGAGTCTTTAACACATAGATCCACAGTGTATTTTTGGTGGCTATGTTCAAATTTGAGTCATAATGGCATGGATCCACCATGTATGTTTGGTGGCCATGACCTGTCTTACTTGACATGGATCTTCGCATGTCGGCATTTATGCTTTGATTCATTTGTATTATGAGTATGGCAATGCCTACCTTAGTGATGATATATTATTGTACTGTGTTTCCTTGTTTGTTGATAGGTTTCTGACCGACGTGTTCCTTGTTCCCTACACACACTCAACAAAGTATTTCAGCTATCACTCTGCTCTAACTTCATACTTTGGGGAGCTCTCTGTTATACATTATTTTCATCATCCCTATGATCGTTAATGATGTAAACCTATCTATTTCCTTCAGAAGGGTTAGTGGCCTGAATTCCTAAAGAAAGAAGGGAGAAGACCTTTTCCTGAGAGAAGAAGTTATGTTTTTCTCTGTAAAAATCCTATTTTGGAGGATTTTTGTGGTCTACACCATAGCCAGGGTGTGAAAATTCCTGATTTCCACAGGCTGCACTATAGATAGGGCACAGAATTTCCACAGGTTTCACTATAGCTAGGTCGCGGAGGCCTTCATACGTGGGAAAAATGAGCATTTTCTCGATGCTTCTAGAAGGAGAAGCTTCTATGATGAGGTGGCCTCTGAATGGTTTGGATATTACTCACTTTCATGATGTAGTGGGATCATCCTAACCTCCTCAACTTATAAAAGGATAGGAGATCTCATGGAGAAAGTTAGTTGGATTTGGCCTGGAATTATTAGCTTGGTTAGAGTGTCTTTGAGCTTTTCTTTTATCAAGATAGATGTCAGATCTATAGTCTTAGAATCCTTGGATCAAAAGTGTGTGGGAAGCAAGAAACTATTGGAAGGAACCTTACGAAATCAAGGCATTTGGTTGTAATATCTCTTCCTATTATTAATATAATACAGTGACATGTTTCTTTCCCATAGAATTATCTTTATTTTATTGCATAATTCCTTGATCATATGCATAGGTTGTCATTGAATATACTCTCTCTGCTTTCACTTTAGTTGGTTTGTGTCTCACTGCAGGATTAGTATCACAAGAACACCGGAGCGAAACAGGAACAACAAAGACATAAGGAAGCAAGATTTAAAGGTATGTCTATCGTCTTTTGATCGGTATTAAATTTGATGATTAGAGCCTAGGGAAAGCGCCATGTCCTGTCGTGTTTTGTTCTAGATGTAGGTGGATCTAGGGGGATTCGTCTATGTCTGCATTCACTGATTTACCCGATAACACCTTCTTTTCCCAAGGAAAGATATCTGATACCAATTTTGTTAAATACCAATACTAGATCTGAAAATATTATTTAGAAATAAACCAATAACAAACACTAAACCTTTCACTAAAATATTGAATAAAAGAAATAGAAAACCCTTGAGGTAGGGTAACACCATATATTAATCCTTAATGAAGGATAATACTCCTCAAGAAATACTTTCTTGTACTTTCAAAATATTCTTCACCATGCTCCAATACTTTTCTTACACTTATTTATATATAATTCTCTATCTTCTAGGAACATTCTAGAGAAGGAATCTTCTAGAAAGTCTATTTATCATATCTAACTACCATAGTGGACCTTATTTAATAAGATAGTAGACCTAGTCCACCTTACATTAAATATCATCTACTAATAATACATAACCACATTCCCATTGGATATCCCCCTATGTACCCCATATTGCCTCCCTAGGTATAGTACACAACCCAAGGGTATTTTCCTAGCCCAAATCTCCTTCCTAATCCAACCTTCCAAACCAACCATTTCCCCACCAACAAAAATTACATTACCACTACCTTCCAAATAACAGAGGCATTGTGTAAGGATTTTGTGTGGGATATTATCCAATCCTCCACACTTAGGTTCTCAATGCATTTTTGACAGATCACCTTACTCAACAAATCCTTTCCATCAATTACTCTCCAAACACATTTTGCAGCAAGGGATTTTTCAAAACAATGATTGTTCTTTATACCCCAACCTCCATGTTTTTTATGGACAACAATTATTTTTTAGGATGCCCAAGGAAACGATTTATTTTCATTACCCTCATCCCAGAGAAACCTATAGATGGATATTCTAATATTCTCTAACACATTTTTTGAAATAAAGGAAAAATATACCCAACACACTAGAAAGGCTTCTAGTACAAATTTAATTAAAATAATGCCACCCCCCCACTTTGATAACCACCTACAACACCAAATGTAACAACCCCTTTATACCTTGGATATCATCCAACCCCAATATCATTCGGTTTAATCATTAGGCTTGAGAAAGAAGCCTATTTACTTTATGATTGATTGAAGCTCCACATTATTGTATGGAAATATATGTAAGAAAAATGTTTTTTCCTCATCATTTATTACCATAAAAGAAACAATGGAATTTATGGCATTGATCATCATTCCAATATATAAACAATAGATATCTAAAATATCCTTTATCTTTATGGCATCCCTACGAGAACCATCACAAGGAAAAATTATATCATCTACAAATAATGATCTATAATCTATAGTGGATATTCCACTGGAATGGTTTGTCAAAACAAATATGATAAATGGAACTAAAATATAAACTATGAAGGTTAAATTACTTTAGGATCCATAATATTTAGTAATTGATCCTCTACTTATCCATGAACTAGACAAAATGTGTAAAATCGAGAATAATAAAATACAATCACACACCGTCCACAAAATAACACAAATATTTTCTCCGGGAAACCCTTATGGGAGAAAAACCATCTAGAAGGTGAGTCTACACTTGTCTCTTTTCTTTGGTATGGAAATAATGAAAGTACAAAGGAGAAGGAACTCTCTATGGAGTTACCTAATACTTATGGCTTGTTAGGATGATAAATGACATTAATGATTCAAATTGAATCATTATATTATTTTTCATCTATCTCTATGCTTTTAGAGTGAAACAAAATTAGAGGAATCAACTTGCATGGCTATTTTAGTGGCAAGTCCCAGTTTGGAAAATTGGGGTCAAGAACCTTCGAGAGCCATTTTGAGGCATTAAATCATTTTTTTTTTTTTGTTCTAGTGTTCAAAACTTATGCACACCCCCTAGATGATATTCTACACTTTGATACTTTTACAATGGTGTAGGCCATGCATCAATTGTATCTCGTATGAAAAAGTCATCCTCCCACAAGCTGACCTATAGTGTTGACCACCATCATCCCCAATTACTCATGCATATGGGGCTAGCCACATATATAATTTCAAGAATATTCTAGAAGGTTCCAAACTGTATCACAATTGAGGGTTGAGGAAATAAAAAACCTACCCCTAGATGGCTATCAAGATATATTAAATATTGAGCCACTAAGAGGAGAAGGGGCATTCTATGTTATTGATTTTGTTCTATAATAGAGAAGAAAAATTGGAAGTGGGAAAATTAGAGATAATAATAGAGGGGGTTAATGTTATGTAGTAGCATAACATGCCACATGTCTCAGGAAACTCCATAGAGAGTGTCTTCTCCTTTGTACTTGCATTATTTCCATACCAAAGAAAGGAGAGTAGAGTAACCTCACCTTCTAGCTTGGTTTTCTCCTATAAGGGTTTCCTGGAGAAAATATTTGTGTTATCTTGTGGGTGGTGTATGAGTGTACTTTACTATTCTCTATTTTACTCATTTTATCTATTTCATGCATAAGGATAAAATTGGTAACTAAAAGTTCTAGAATTGAAAGGAATTTAAACTTCATAGTGTAGATTTCAGTTTTATTTGTCAAATCTATTATGACAAACTATTCCAGTGGAATATAAACAATAGTTTATAGATCAACTAACCCTCTCTATTATTCTCTCTAATTTTCCACTCCCATTCATTCTACTCTTCTATGGAACAAAATACAATAACATCGAATGGAACCCCTTCTCCTAGCGGCCCAATATTTAACATAGCTTGACCTCCATCTAGGGGTAGATTTTTTACTTCCTCAACCATCAATTGTGATCATGTTTTGGACCTTTTGTACTATTCTTATAAAATACACTACATGTTTATCCCCACATGTCTAAGTAATGGAGGATGATGTGGCATCCACTCGCACCATAGTGATCAATACAACAGGTCAACTTGTTAGACGAAGAACTTTTGCATACTAACTCTGATTGAGGTGATTCATGCACCGTTTGAAATGTATCAATGTGTAGAATATATAATATTCCTACATGGTAAGGTTTGTACCAAAATAAGTGTCATTTTATTCCTAAAAATGGCTCTCAAAGATTTTAGATGGCTTTTTTAAACCAAAATTTCCAAATTTGGACCAACAACCGAAATGGACCAACAACTGAAATGGCCCTGCAAGTTGATTCCTCCATTGCTTCCACCCGTAAAGTAATGATATAGATGAAAAATAATATAATGATAAAATATATATCATACCTCCCCATTTAGAGAGGATTTTGGTCCCCAAAATATTTACTAAATGAGGTGAGCAAATTTTTCCTCCACCTTCTCCCTGGAGTATCACTTTGATTTTTCTGGAAGTTGTCCTTTCAACCAAATCTGTCAAAGGTCATGTTGTCCCTGTCTTGTATTTATTGACCTCTTTTGTAAAATTGTGTCCTATTTCAACTCTTCCTGAGCATATAGTTCTAATTCCTCTATGGAAGGTAGGACATTCTCCTTCTCCTGATCCAACATGGAAGGCTCATAGAGTTTGAGATTCTCCATGTTCACTACTAAGTAATGCACATGTATAGGGGTAGATTGAGTCTATATGCATTATCTCCAACCTTTTACACTACCTCAAAAGGAATATACTGCATATCCTTGATATTCTTACCAAGACCTTATAGTCTTTCCTTATTTAGTTGTAACCGTACTCTATCTCCCACTTTGAATGTTCTCTCTGTTATGTGCTAGTCATGTCTAGCCTTGTACTTTTCCTATGATTTATTCAACATCTTTTGTACTTGCAAGTGTATCTTCCTGATCTTCTAAAAAAAATAAAATATTTTAATGCATCTCCTATGAGTTCCTCCCTCACTCCTCCTTGTTGTATGTATACAACATCTAAGGGTGAAGGTGGTAAGTAGATCCAAAACATGTTTCAAAAGGTGACATACTAGTATAAGTGTTTATTTGTCTATTATAAGAGTATTGTATGTAGATTAAATTTTAATCCCAGATATTTAAATACTTTTTATTATAACACTTCATAAGTTGTACCAAAGTATTGTTGACTACTTCCATCTACCCATATGTCCATGGACATAATGTTGTATACCTATTGATCTTATCATCCATATTCTCCCACAATGTAGTCTAAAAGGCACTAAGAAATCTAGTGTTCCTCTCTAAGATGATGCTCCTTGGTATCCCAAAGTGCACCTATAACTATTCAAAGAACAAGGTTGCTTCTTCTTGTCCCTTTATTGTCTTTTTTCAAGGCATGATAATGCACATTTTACTAAACCTATCAACTATCACAAATAAATAGTCATGTCCCTTCCATGTGGTTGGTAAACCTACCACAAAATCCATGGAAATGCTTTCCCAAAGTTGAGGGGGTACAATTAAATAGACCTTGTTTCTTATTACTCGGCTTGCTAGTACATAAAAGTATACATACTCTAATCTACCATGATACATATTCTTGAATTGTGGACCAACACACATACCTCTGTAAATTAGAAACTATCTTCCCAACACCAAAATGTCCTGTAACCTTGGAGGTGTGAGTGTCTCTCTGATGCTACAATCATTCACCTTTAGGGACATATAGGTTGTCAAGATTGTAGAGTAAACCATTATGGAAATGATAGACATCCTTGTTTTCACCTTCTTCTATATGAATTTGTCCCTTTAGCTTGTGAAACACTTCCTTGAAGTCCACATGTTTTTTGTATGCCTCTCTATATGCATCATGGGTAAAAGGATCTATGTCCATCAGAGTTCCCAAAGCTGTAATATTGGATATGGGTGGCCTTGAAAGCATGTATACCAAATTGTTTGTGCTACCCTTCTTATACTTGGTGACTATATGAAATTGTTGTAAGAACCCCATCCATTTGTAGTTACTGGTTTGATATAACTTACTTTCAGCCTCCAAATATTGGAGTGGTTGGTGATCTATGTGGAAGATGGTATCCTTGCCCATAAGATCATGCTTACAATTTTTAATAGTTTATAAGAAGGAATAAATCTCCTTGTGATAGGTAGGGTGGTTGAGAACCACCCCATGAAATACTTTAGAATAGGGATAATTTTAGGGATGGAAATTTATCTTAGAATGTAGAAACTTTGGTGAATGTTAATAGTCCATAAAATGCAAAGTATACAATGTTTGGAGATATTTTTGTAAAAATATTCAAATTCCTAAGGATTTTATATAGTTTCTATAAAATTTGGGATATTTTTAAGGTAAAATAATTTTATTCTATAGAATTTGGGCAAATCACTTTTAGAAAAAATGGAAATTGTTGAATGTTTTTCTTGGAAAAAAGAATGGAAATTAGCCCATGGGAGATATATAATGCCTAAATTTTTCCCTTCTTCAGAATGATATCATACAAGCCTTCCTCCTTGCATCAAAACTGCTCCCATGGCATACCCACTTGCATATGTCTCCACTTCAGAGGTCTTCTAAAAGTTTGGTAGCACGAGCATTGTTGCTTAATTGATCTTTCTTTTTAGCTCATCAAAATCCTTCTATTGATACTTTCCCCACTAGAAACTCTTACCACTCATTGTTATAGAATGGAGAGGTGTAACTATTGTTGAAAATGAAGCTATAAAATTTCACAAGTATTGTGCTATCCCAACAAAACTCTTATCTTCTATGCAATATGTACAAATTGACCTTTTTTCATGATGGCCTCCATATTTTTGGGATCTATCTTGAGATCCCTTCCATCGATCACATACCCCAAATACACCAAATACTGTTGAGAAAACTCACATTTCTTGAGTTTAGACAACAACTGGTGCTTCTTCAGAGTCTCTAATGCCTACATGAGATGTGAGATGTGATCCTCCCAAGTAGCACTATAAACTAGTATATGATCCAAATAGACAATAAAAAAATAATTAGATAAGGGTGAAAAACATCATTCATTAGTTTCATATTTATGTAGTTGGTGTGTTGCATAAACAAAATGGAATAAACAACCACTCATACAATCCTTACCTTGTCTTGAAGGTAGGATTCTAGGTATCTTCTTCTTTGAATTGTACCTAGTGATATCCTTATTTCAAATCCATATTAGTGAAGTACCTGGCATGTTGTAATTGGCCCAATAGATCATTGATCATGGGAATATGGTAATGATTCTTTAGTGTAATCTTGTTCAATGCCCAGTAATTGATACCCATTCTCCAAGTCCCATTCTTCTTGGTTACAACTATTATGGGTGACCCACAAGGTGAGATACTTCGTCAAATAACACCCTACTCCAACAACTAGTGCAACTTCTTCTTTACTTCATTTTCTTCCAGAACAAATTATCTATATAGCCCAATATTTTGCAATGGGGAGTATGCAAAATAATTGGATTTCATGCTCCACTTCCCTCTTAGATGGTATCTCTTTAGGCTCCTAGAAAAATCCTCTATATCTTTGTATCAACTCCTTCAATTGATTTTTCTTCTCTTTAGTACAGCCTTTCAGGGATGTATTTAATTTTAATGACTCTTCACCAGAGTAATTTTCTCTTAGAAAAAGTAAAACATATTTATTTCTAGAACTAATCAATTTCTTAGATTCATTGACATTTACTAGTGGAAGTTTTGATTTTCCTTTGTGCACTTTGATGATGAAGTATTTCATGTCCTTGATGAGGTGGTAGATAGTGTCCCTCATATACATGAGGGGTTTCCAAACACTATTCCACATACATCCATTTGTACTACATACAACTCTACTCCATCTATAAAAACAACACTAAGAACAAATTCAATCTTACACTTCTTTATTACATTGATCTTCACATCCCTATTTACCCATCCCAATGGATAGGGAATAGCATGATCGAGAACCTACAATCCAAGCTTGATTACCGTAACTATTGCTATGATATTATCCTACGAACCATAGTCGAGCAGAGCATCTCTCTTAGTCTTGCTAACTTGAATCTTGATGTAGAAGAGCTTGGTTATCTCATCATCTTCCTTATGATAAAGGCTACTTGGATTCACCTTCTTATGTTCTTATTATGGTTCTTCAGGTTTGGATCTAGATGTAGTTTCCATCATTTTTCCTTAGTGTGGCCATCAATGTTGCAACTATTAAAATGGTTCTTAGGATATTTTCATTGATGTGCAGTGGTTGTTATCTTCTTATCTTCCCCCTTTCCACTTCTTCTTCCCCTCCTTGGAAGTTTCCTAGTGATCTTTCTTCTTCAAGCCACTTGGTTGCCCCTTCCTTTGGAATACGTTTGTTGGAGTATTCACCAATACTAAGAGGGGGGCTGTGGGAGGGGGGTGGGGGGTGGGGGGTTGAATCAGTATTGAGCACTTTTTACCACTTTTAATCACAACATGTAAACATTACATTATCTGTACCATTCATCAATTTACCACTTTTTCATTCAAGATAAAATAGTACCATTCAACTGTGTTGATTTTTCAGATTCTCGTATCTAATAGTTATTGACTTATGATTTCAATAAAAAATTCCTTTCATGCCACATTTATCATAAAATAAATATACACTAAAAATCTCAACTATAACAATGTAACGGAACTAACAAGATATGTAAATATTAACCATCCAAAATAGACACAAGAACACAAGAATTTTATCCTTGGAAACCCAATATTGGGAGGAAACCCAATATTGGGAGAAAACCCAACAACCTTTATTATGGAAGACTGCAGTCCAAGATATTAACAATACATCACCATAACAAGATCAAAATACCATACAGAGAAATTCCTTCTCAATATTAGTGTCTCAAAGAGATAGTGTCTCACTAGAATAGCCAAAATACAACTAATAGAGAGCTTCTCCAAGTCTAGCACCTCTCCAAGTGCGACACACTCACCAAGATAACAAGAACTCGAAGAGATCGTGAAATACCACAACTACAACTAACAAATGGATAGTGTGCACTACAAAAGGAGTGATGTGTGTGTCTAAATGAAATGACTCTGCATGTATTTATACTTGTCCAGGCACTTGTCCTTTTCCTTTGGGCTTGAATTCTCTTTCTGGTTCTTCAATTTTAATTTATTTATTTTTGTCTTTTATCAGTGGGGCTGACTTCTCTTCCTTAGTCTTCAATTTCTTCTTAGGTATTATTTAATGGTCAGATGGGTCTTATTGTACTTCTTGGATTTATTCTTTTCATAGAAAGGTTGTCCTTGAGCCTGGTTGATGTAATATTCTTTGGCATGCACCTAGTTAATGTATACTTCTACCACATAGCACATCGAGTCTCTGTCAATCATTTTCAAGTCACATGATCAAGGATAGAGACTACACCTAGGCCATTCTCCTTAGCCAAGTCACATGGCCATCTGAGGATAATGTATGTCTGATGTTAATACATGGAGAAAATCAACGCCCTAGGCCATTCTCCTTATCCAAGTCTCATGGCCATTTGAGGAGAATGTATTCCCTATTCATATGTTCCTTGATTCTTTGTCATTCCTTTTGAAGTCACATGATCAAGGATAAAAAATTCAACTTGGCCATTCTCCTTAGCCAAGTCACGTGGCCAATATGAGGAGAATGTTTGCCCGATACTACCATCTGGAGAAACATTAGCACCTCGAGTCTTTCTCAGTCCTTTTCAAGTGACATGATCAAGGATAAATACTATGCATGGTCCATTCTCCTTATCCAAGTCACTTGGAAAATCTAAGGAGAATCTCTACCCAATGCTTCCCAAAACATCTACACTTCCTCTCAACAGCACGAGACATTCTTCATCACACCAATCTTGTCTCTAGAATGCCTCGAGTATTTTTCATTACTTTTCAAGTCAACATGACTAAGGAAAAATTCTATGCACGAGCCATTCATCATGGATAATACTGTAAGTGAATGTATCATTCTTTGTTAAGGTCCTAACCCACACATAGGTAGATCAATGTGTTCGGATGTAATAAAGGTCAATATTAATAAGACCTTTCAATAAAATAGAATAAGGCGGATGTAAGAAGACCTAATAGAAGCTTCTGCTTCTAGAAGGATCTTCCTCTAGATGCTTCTTTTTAGTATAAATAGGAGTCGAGGGTATTGAG